>PISX010009506.1:0-75351 GCA_004024625.1 Mellivora capensis
TGGCTGAAACAAAGAATTTATCGTGTCTGGAATATAGGAGTTTTTGTATGATTGCCTCTTTAAATGTAGAAGACATTCAAAAGAGAAACCTGCGTAAATTTTGATATTAAGAAGTGACCAAGGATTCTTCCACTCCTGAAATGAGTTGATTTATAGATAACTCAAAGATTCTTAAGCTAACGGGCATTATAATTTTTTTCCAATGCTTTCAATAAATGTGATCGCCAAGATGCAAAAAAAAAAAAAAAGATCTATATTCCCTTATTGATATTTATGAGCAGTCCTGATCCACTGAATCAAAAGTAATCCTATACTTTGTGCTTCTACAGCAAGGAATTATACTATGCTATAATAACTTGTTTATACATTTTTAAACTAGACTATGCTCCTCTTGAAAAGAAAAAACTGTATCTATTAAAAATATTGTGGTAGATCCAGAATTTAGCACTGAATTATGTACTGAATAAATATCTGATGAATTTAATCTGAGTGAAAATGTTTAGCAAAATGCAAGAAGTTTATAATCCTGTGGTACACATCATTTCAACTTGTACTTTTTTAACCAATTCTAAGACAAAACTCTTACAGTGTTATAAAAAATATTATAGTATTACAAGCCAGCCTTAGTGGGACATTGCTCCAAATGAATTAACTGGAGAGTTTCCTCTCTTTCTTTCTCTACCTGTTTGTCATCTAATTCACATGTTTTATTACACAAGGAATGAAGTTTTTATTCTGAAATAAAAAGTGATTTTAAATTGTATTTTACCTGAAACATTGTTAACAAGATAATACCCAGTAAAAGAAGATCAATATTTTCAGCATTTAAAATAAATGTTTTATAGAGGTGAGTTTAAAGCAATTTGCATTTACTTTCCTTAAAAAAAAATTAAGATTATATTGCCAAAGAAATAAATCCCAAACAAGCAAAAACCTTGAGAGTTTAGAGAGTTTTAGAAGTTTAGAGAGACTATTATTCAGGTTGCATCATCTCACATACATTTTTCAGGCTTCCATAACTATATTTTATTTTTTAAATGTTCAACTAAAAATGGTGTTTCAAATATGAGCCCCTAAAAGGCAACCAAATTGGTGAGAAGTAAAAGATTCACTCTTTGTCAATAACACAATACTATATTTTCAAAACCCTAAAGACTCCACCAAAAAACTACTAGAACATCAGTAAAATCTCAGGCTACAAAATCAATGTGCAGAAATCTGTTACAGGCCTATATACTAATAATGAAGCAGTAGAAAGAGAAAGTAAGAAAATTGCATTTAAAATTGCACCAAGAAAATAAATGCTAAGAAATAAATTTAATAACTAATCTCTACTCTCAAAACTATGAAAAACTAATGAAAGAAATTGAAAATGACAGAAAAAAATAGAAAGACATTCCATGCTCATGGATTAGAAGACCAAATATTGTTAAAATGTGTATGATACCCAAAGCAACCTACACATTTAATGTAATCACTATCAAAATACCAAAAGCATTTTTCACAGAACTAGAACAAACAATCCCAAAACTTGAATAGAACCACAAAAGACCCTGAATAGTCAAAGCAATACTGAAAAAGAAAAGCAAAACTAGAGGCATCACAATTCCAGACTTTAAGTTATATTACAAATCTGTAGTAAGCAAAACAGACACAAAAACAAACACAAAGATCGGTGAAACAGAATAGAAAACCCAGAAATAGACATACTTATATGGTCAATTAATTTTTTAAAAGACTATTTATTTATTTATTTGACAGGGAGAGAGGGAACACAAGCAGGGGGAGAGGGAGAGGGAGAAGCAGGCTTCCCACTGAGCAGGGAGCCTGATGTGGGCCTCGATCCCAGGACGCTGGGATCATGACCTGAGCTGAAGGCAGCCACCTAAAAACTGAGCCACCCAGGTGCCCAATTAATTTTTGATAAGAGGAAAAAATATTCAATGAGAGAAAGTCTCTTCAACAAGTACTGTTGGGAAAACTGGACAGCTACATGCAAAAGAATGAAATTGGACCACTTTCTTACACCACACACAAAAATAAGTTCAAAGTGGGTTAAAGACCTAAATATGAGACTTGAACCCAAGACAGTCCTAGAAGTGGGCACAGGCAGTAATTTCTCTGACATCAGCCATAGCAACTTTTTTCTAGATATCTCCTGAGGCAAGGAAAATAAAAGCTAAATTAAGCTATTGGAACAACATCTAAATAAACAGCTTCTGCCAACAAAGGAAACAATCAACAAAATTAAACGGCAACTTATGGAATGGGAGAAGATGTTTGCAAATGACATATCTGACAAAGTACTAGTATCCAAAATATACAAAGAACTTACACAACTCAAAACCAAAAAAACCCCCAAATAATCCAAATAAAACTGGGCAGAAGCCATGAACAGACATTTTTCCAAAGAAGACATATAGATGGCCAAAAGACACATGAAAAGATGTTCAACATCATTCATCATCAGGGAAACACAAATCGAAACTACAGTAAGATGTCACTTCACACCTGTCAGAATGGCTAAAATCAAAAAGACATAACAATCAAAAAGACATAACAATCAAAAAGACATAACAAGTGTCGGAAAGAATGTCGAGAAAAAAGAACCCTCGTTCACTTTGGTAGAAATATAAACTGGAGCAACCACTGTGGAAAACAGTATGAAGGTTCCTGAAAGAGCTAAAAATAGAACTACCCTATGATCCAATAATATAACTACTAGTTTTTCACCCCCAAAACACAAAAACATGAATTCAAAGGGATACATGCACCCCTATGTTTATTGCACATTATTTACAATACACAAATTATGGAAGCAGCCCAAGTGTCCATCGATAGATGAATGGATAAAGAAGATATATAATGGAATATTATTTTTTATAATGGAATTTTTTTCAGCCATAAAAAAGAAGGCAATCTTATCACTTGCGAGGACATGGATGGAAGTAGATGGAGTAGATGCTAAGCCGAGTCAGTCAGTCAGAGAAAGATAAATGCCACATTATTTCACTCACATGCAGAATTTCAGAAACAAATCAAACAATGGAAAAAAAGGGAAAAATAGAAAAAAAAACCAAAACAAGAAACACTCTTAACTATAGAGAACAAACCAAGGGTTACCAGGTGTGGCAGGGAATGGGTGAAATAGGTGATGGGGATTAAGAGTACATTTATCATGGTTAGTCCTGAGTACTATATAGAATTCTTGAATCATATATTGTACACCTGAAACTAATATAATTCTGCATATTAACTATACTGGAATTAAAATTAAAAACTTAAAAAAAAGAAAAAGAAAATTTTAAAAAACAGCCCTATGTGCTTCTATTTTTATAGTAATCCTTCCATTGTTATCACCCACTCTAAAGTCTTTTTAAAAATACATTTAATGAAATTAGAGCCCAATCTTCAACTTTTTTCTTCATGTAACTTTTTATGTCCTACAAGATCTATGAATGTGGGGCCTCATTGATATTTCAGGTGCAAAAAAGTAAAACCAAACTCACTCTGTTCTCGAACAATATTCCCTTTCCATCAGTTTTGCAATTTTCTTTTTTGCTATAAGAATAAACTTGAAACCATCTCTGCTCTTCCTTCCCCTTTATTCTTTTATCTAACCTATCATGAAGACCTGTCATATTTGTTTGCTTTCAGGTCTTCTGGTAATAGCATGCCTTTCTATTTCCACTGCCTCTATCAGGATTAGGTTGTCATTTCATGCCTTCAAAGGACTACATAATTTTCCATGATCCCTCCTAATTCTAGCATTTTATTGCTAATTGTTTTTTTTTAACTTGTTACTCTAACCAGATTGTGGATTATTGTACTCAACTACAACAGTAAAAATCCATCTTCGTATTTTTTAACTAGAGGACAATAGAGATGAAACTGGAATAATCACTTAATATTATCCACCAAAATAGGTCTATTACCTCCATCTGCTCCGGCTGCACAATTTTTATTACATTCTCCTCAAATACTCTTCATTCCAACTTGTCACTTGAGCATAGTGTATATCTAGATCATCTTTCACAATTTTGTTAAGTGGTCTCAATACTGCAAAAAAATCCCCTTCTCATTGTCCTATCAATCCAAAATTCACAAAATGCTGTTTAACTCTTACATCCTCTAGGCATTTTATATAGTGG
Organism: Mellivora capensis; assembly: GCA_004024625.1. NCBI lineage: Eukaryota > Metazoa > Chordata > Mammalia > Carnivora > Mustelidae > Mellivora > Mellivora capensis. Next base: position 4,152 of record PISX010009506.1, read on the forward strand.
GAGGAAACCAAAACTTGGTGTTGGATAGACCTCAGCTTGTAACCATGCCACTCACTATCACATGACTTTAGATAGGCCTTAGGTTTCTCTTTAAAAAATGAGATTTATGAATTTGTGAGGATTGTATGACATAAAGCTTTTCCTAAAGTGTTTAGTAGAGTGCCTAGACTATAATGCTAAGTAAACAGTATTACTATTGTTGTTATTATTATTAATTCCATGATATGTCCCCATTACTCAGCTCACATTTGATAACTCGTTCCAACATCTGTTAACTCAGCAACATTGAGCACTACACTATTTGGTATTAATTTTTCTCTAATTGTTTTGTATGTTTGCACAGTGATTTACTCATATGGGTATTAGCAGAAAGGACATTTATTAAGTAGTCATCAAGCAATTTATCATATGTTTTGGTATTTTTAAATTTTTTATTTAAAATCTAGATAGTTAACATATAGTGTAATATTGGTTTCAGGAGTAGAACTTAGTGATTCATCACTTACACATAACACCCAGGGCTCATCACAACTGTCCTCTTTAATACCCATCGCCCATTACTCCATCCTCTGCCTCCAGCAACCTCAGTTTGTTCTCTATAGTTAAAAGTCTTCTATGGTATGTCTCTCTCTCTTTCTTTTTTCTTTTTTTTAATACTTTTTAAAATTGAGAAATATTACAAAAAGTCAAAATAGAACCAATATCATTATCAATATCATTATTTTTATTCTTTAAAACACACACACACACACATACATACTCTAAGTAAACAGCTTACCTTAAGATTGCTCTGAATTCAGCTTCAGAAATGATCCCAGTTGGATATCTATAAATCGATAATTATGAAATTACAGTTAATTAGCTTGAAGGTAAAGATATTTTTACTTTATATGATTTATAACATTTTTTACAAAAAAATTAGATGCATTTTAATCCTCTACGAGTTTTTGTTTGTTGCTTTGACAATTGCAGTCAAGTTTTAGCATATTTGTAAAATACATTTATAGAATCAGCAAACACTTTTAACTGAAAAGGATTCAAATTTTGTTATTCTTTGCAAAGCCTATTGATGGTTCATAACCAAAATATCCTTTTATTCACCATTACTGAACTGAACTAAAAATTAACATTTTAAATAAAACAGAATAAGAACTGCTAAATTGGTCCCACTTTATTATACTGAACACTAAACTGGAATTTATTTTGGAGAAGCCTGTATATACACCATATCCAACATACATATACTGTGTATGTGTGTACATGTATATCCCATAATATGTATACATATTGGTAGATGGCACACTAATACTCATGCAAACACAAATTTAAGGGAAAAAAACAGGTATAGCTAAACATTTCATTGAGGAAGCCAATTATATGGGTAAAATCAAATGGATTAAATTCAACCTAGCTTGGGTTTTAAATAAACTGATGTTTTGGTTATTTTAATAAAAGTAATAGCAACAAAAGTTGTGTGTTAAGTTTGATAGTTTATAGAATACTTTTTCACATTCTTGTTCAGGTCTTTTGTTGTTGTTCTTTTTTTGTTCCTTTTTTTTTGTTTTGTTTTGTTCGGGTCTTTAATAAACCCTCATAGCCATAAATGTGTTCACTCCTAAATACTGTTAGGATAAGCTTGGTCTAAACTGACACAGAGGTACTTACACAGAAAGCTTGTCCCATCAAATGCACATTCTGAGAATAGACTTTCCAGTTAAAATACAGATTATGTCATGTTTCCTCATAAACAAAACAGTTGTAAAACCTACCTATTCACATAGTGAAGCTAGTCCTTCAGATCCTGAATCAAACATACCTCTCCCAGAATGACAGCAGATATTAATCAGATAATAACTCAATACATAACTGTATACCATTTTAAATGTCATGAAGAAGGCTCATATGGTACTTTGAGTGCAATGGGGATCCTGAATTAGTCTGAGGGAATAAGGAAAGGAATAAAATTAGCTGAGAATCACTGGGTAAGACCGAGCAGGTAGAGGAGAGAATTTCCACTTAGAAGGACTGGTAAGTGCAAGGTGCTGATGCAGGAAGGGGCGTGGCACTGTTGAGAAGCAGGAAGAAGGCTCTAAGATTAAAACACAGAAATGAAATGTTGTGTAGGTGTGTGTAAAGCTGGTGAGGTTAGGCAGGGCCATAGCAGGTTAAGGAAGGTTAGTTTTTATTTTACACATTACAGGAGGTTAATGCAAGTTTTATGCAGAGCAGTGAGATAGTTAGATCTCCTTGATGGTAGTTCTGGTGAGGAAAGAGAAAGTAGAGGAAGAATATAGGAACCCAGCCAGGGGCAATCCTCTACTTCAAGAAGGAAGGATAGTGGCTTTGACTAGGTTATTTGCAAAAGAAATTGATAAAATTGGTTTGTTTTAATAAGTTTTGGGAGATAGATTATAATCAGCCTCTCTCACTTGTTGGTAAGCTACAGGAGGGCAGAGTTTTAATGCATGTTTTAATGATCATTCCCACAATACTTTGCATATAGTAAATAATCCAAAATCCAGAATAGAGACCTTGAGTAGAGATATAAATTTGGAAGTCATAGAAATATCGATAACATTGATGCCATGGGAGTAGATGCAATATCTATGGGGGAAAATAGCTTAATAATGGTAACTAAATTTTTGCAGACTCTATGTATCAGTCACTGTTCTAAGCATTTTATATGTTAAAATCCAGTTAATCCTTATAATAACCCCATAAAGAGTACTGTTTATTATCTCATGTTAAAGATTAGAATACTGTTTATTTTCTCAATTTAAAAAATTTAAAGAAATTATATAATTTGCCCAAACTCACACACCTAGTAAATGCCAGAACTAGGGTATGGTAGGCAGAATTCTAAGATGGCCTCCAACATGTCTAACTCCTGGTGTTCACACCTTGTACAATTCCTTTCCTATGGGGGGAACCTGTAAATGTGATGGGAAAGAATTCCCATGGTTTAGTCATTAATAAGCTGACTTTGAATTATTCAAAATCAAAAAGGAGATCCTTGTGGACCTGGCTTAATTGGTTGCCCCTTTGATGGAGATTGGGCCCTCCCTGACATCAGAGATTAAGACTGAAAGTGTGAGAAGGCCTAGGCAGAGCCCACATGGTAGAGCATTGAGAGCAGCTTCTAAGAGCTGAGAATAGCCCTTGGCCAATAGCCATCAAGAAAATGAGGAATTCAGTCCTACAACCACAAGCTGAATTCTGCCAACACCAGTGAGCTTAGAAGAGGACCTCAAGCCTTAGATGAGACTTCAGTCCTAGCTGACAGCTTGATCTCAGCCTGTTGAGACGTTGAGCAGAGGACCCAGATGAAATTCACCCAGACTTCTGACCTACAGAACTGTAACCTACTAATGAGCATTGTCTTAAGCCATAAGTTTGTGGTAACTTGTTACACAGCGATAGAAAACTAATAACACATAGCCTGGGCTGCTAAAGTCTGGGCTAAATTCCAGAAGGCAAAGGGGTGGGAAAATGAGAAGAGAGACTAATAATGACAGAACTCTGAGGAACATAGACATTTAAGAAATGGGCTGTGGAAAATGAACCAACAGGGGAGACAAAGACTTTGTCTTTGAAGACAAAGAAACCAGGAAGGTCCAAGAGAGTACGGCATTAGAGAAGCCAAGAAGAAGGATCTGTGTGGAAGGACAGAGACTGAGTAAGAGTGTACAGTGCAAATAAGATGAGGACTGGAGAACACTCACCAGATTCAATAAGACGGAAGAGGATAATACTGGCTTTCCCCTGGTCAATTAAAAAAGCAGAGTTAGCATTTTAGAACCCCTTTCATTTTTTTTTTTTTTAATTAAGGGGAAAAAACCATGTGATGCGCTGGGGAGAAAAAAGTGTTTTCCAGACATATTTTTATTGTTCAATATTTTCATGCAGAAGCATTATAAACCTCTTCCTCAAGAATTAGACACATTTTGTTAATTGCAGCAGGCTTGAAAAGTAAATCAATTAAGATGTTTTGTCACAAAATTGAACTTCAAGGATTAATAATTTATTTTTTTTAAGATTTTATTTATTTATTTGACAGAGAGAGAGATCACAAGCAGGCAGAGAGGCAGGCAGAGGGAGAGGGGGAAGCAGGCTCCCGGCCAAGCAGAGAGCCCAATGTGGGGCTCGATCCCATGACCCTGAGACCATGACCCGAGCTGAAGGCAGAGGCTTAACCCACTTAGCCACCCAGGTGCCCCAAGGATTAATAATTTCTTAAGTGACAAGGCAAAATTGCACCCAAGTAGTATTCTAAAGAATATTTAATCTCATGAGATGATTAATGAAAAATAGTAGAAAGAGGATATCACAAAAGTGAGCATTCAATTTCCAAAACTCATTTATTTTAATCATTTGTACCACTACTCTACCATTTATACTATACTATTACACCATTTATAATACTATTCTAAGGGAAATTTATTCTTTTCTCTAAAAAAATATGAAATCAGATGAAGAAGCCGAAATGTAAGTAGGCATTAAACAAATCAATAAAGATCCATTTTTTACTATAATAGAGTACAACTGAGAAGACAATGTGTACACACAGAGATAATTAAATTTACAACTTTTTATGCTGCTATATTTACCCATTGATGTTGCTTTTGGGTTCTCTTGTACCAGTACTTCACTTTGGTGACAAATTTTATGGGAGGCAGGAATAACAATGACAACCCTCCCCTTATCCCATATAAAATAACAAAATAACAAGATTCAAACTACCTCGTTATTTCTATATAGGGGGATATACTTGTTTCCAGTGGCACCCTCAGGAAAGGAAAGAAGAGTTTATCCAGGATCTCTGACACATAGTCAACAAAGTAATGGGGTGATATTCAATGGCTCAGTCTGAACTGAGATTTAAATTTTCTGTTTTGAATGATCAAGACAGATGTACAATGGGATAGAGACCCAAGTGCGGGAGTATAGTTTCAGTGTGTCCTCTGGTGGCTTATGTGAAAGTTTTCCTCCCTTTGTCTCATCCGAGGCTTTTGTCCCAGATATGGTTGTGAATTCACCTGTTCTTAACACTTTACTCAGGTACTGGCTTAAGAGGCCTAATACAGTCATTGCTAATATCTCAAAGTTACCATTTGTTTTGCTGCTCACTTACATTTTAAGAATCTTGAATTTGTTTCACATCCAACTTATTTTAATGTATTTGGCTCCTACCTTTAGTTGTTTATGAATAAGCCAGCTCTTACTAACAGAGGTAACCTTACTAGTGAGCATATGATTGCTTTCTAGTGTAAGATAAAGCTTGATTCCTTAATGAGTCACACCATCTTCATAAAGAAAAGTGACTTTTATTATCCTGGCATAAAATTCTTTAAAAAAGAAAATTTCACTCATATGTGGAATTTAAGGAACAAAACAAATGAGCAAAGGGGGGGAAAAAAGAAAGAGGCAAACCAAGAAACAGACTATTAATTATAGAGAACAAACTGATAATTACCAGAGCGAAGGTCAATGGGGGGTGATGGGTTAAATAGGTGATGGGAATTAAGGAGTACACATGTGATGAGCACAGGGTATTACATTGAAATGTTGAATCACTATGTTGTATGCCTGAAACTGATATTAAACTGTATGTTAACTAACTGGAATTTAAATAAAAATGTTAAGAAGAAAAGAAAAGTCTACCCATTAGTGTGATCAGTCATTCCAGGAAGTAGATCATATATTCCTAGTCTATGAGTCCTGAACCTCTAACCAAAACAAGAAGCTTGAATAGAATGCTTATTTTCTTTACAGCCCTTCTCTTTCAATTCATGGAATTTTGAGATGAACCTTAAAATGAGGATTGGTCATTATTTTTCTCAAAAAATGAAACAAAACACCACTCTCAATGAAAATATAAGACAAAGATAAGTATGAGAAATCTTCTCAAATTCTACTTTATATGTTGGTTATCCTAGAATCATATTGTAGTTTCCCACAGAATTGAGAACTAAATTAATTCTAGACTAATGTTTCAGAATTTTCATCTCAAGCATTTCAAATACCTAGTGGCCTTAAACTTCAAAGCCTAATTATTCAGGTGATTCATTATCACTTTTCCCAACTGAATGTGCAGGGAACAAATCCTTCCAATAGTTCCGTCTTACACAAACTGTGAGATAAGTGGCTCCTCATGATCTTGTCCAACCCTAACTTCCTATAATTTTTCCCAAACTATGTTTTTTAAATCAGACTGTATTTACTCTATGTAAATACTCCACACTAGCTTCCATTTACTTCAAATTTTTTTTTTTAATATATTGAGATTCTACTAGATACTTTTTTTTTTAGATTTTATTTTATTTATTTACTCGAGAGAGGGAGAACAAGCAAGGGGAACAGCAGGCAGAGGGAGAAGCAGACTTCCCGCTGAGCAGGGAGACTGATGTGGGACTTGATCCCAGGATCCTGGGTCATGACCAGAGCCAAAGGCAGAGGCAGACTCTCAACCACTGAGCCACCCAGGTGTCCCTACTTCAAATTCTGGTATACTTTAATATGCTATTCGTTTTGGTGAGCAGAGCTCCTTCTATAATAAGAGTACAGAGCATATCCATGTCCCCGTACTGATAAACAATAGTCCCCAGGGTAGGTGACTTTAAAGCTTCACGAGATTATGGGTCTACAAGAGAATATAAAATGCAGACTACACTTTTGTCTGAAGCCTTTTCAGAAGAAAGATATATGATCCAGAATTGAGGAATCCCGACAATATTCTAACTTTAAATTCCTTATATTTGCTCCAAAACTACAACGACTTTAGGGAGATTTAGATTTCCAGTTAAAATGAGCCCTCATAACAGTGACAGGGGCAGAAACCAGAACTAGATTGCTTTAAACTATGCTTGTATCCTGTTGAACTTTGATTGTAGCTCTGTTTTGATATCAATGGATATGATACATTTTAAAATCAATTTTTTCTTTTAAAAAGGGATTTCACTTCTGCTCCCATTTTTACTTAACTTTGGGAATCTACTATATTGGATCCCAAAGAATTTCTTAACTGCTTCACCATTAATAATAATGGAAAAACTTAACTTTCATACTTGACTCTAAAACATTAGAGGGGCACCAGAGCAACTCAATTAAGTGTCTGCCTTTGGCTCAGTTCATGATCCCTGAGTCCTGGGATGGAGCCCCACATTAGGCTTCTTGCTCGGTGGGGAGCCTCCTCCCTCTTCCTCTGCTTGCTGCTCACCCTACTTGTGCATTCTCTCCCAAATAAGTAAATAGAATCTTTAAAAAAAAAATAAAACACATTACAAAGAATGTCTTGAGAGATGGCAAACTTCTTGGAGAATGTACTTATAATTGAGGTCCAATCCATAGTTATTGGTATTAAGGACATCGGAAACCTTGACAAAAAAAAATAATAAATTTCTAAAGTGTTGCTAAATATTTTTGTGTTTCATAAATAATTATACCTTCATTTATATCTACATATCCAAACATCATCAGACAACTAGCTTTTAAATTGTAAATCTCCTTGGTGGAATTCTTTTAAGTGGCAGGTGAAAAAAGGTGAGGAGGGTTAAATTTTTATTCATTTTAAAGAATGAGAAGTAACACACAGAAGGAATTAAGTAATTTAAAAGAAAGAGATGGGAAATTGAGTATTAAGTAGAATTTCTGAAGGATAAGCTGAATTAATTTGATATATTTTAATTAATGAACTTAATCTTTATAATAAAAGTGAGAGCTACTATTAATTGAGAAAAACTTATTTACCAACTTTTTAAACATACATTATTACATTAGGAATCTTGCAAAATAGGGATTATTTTCCCAAGTGAAAGGCATGGTTTCAACCACTTGCTTTAATGAAAATAGGTACGAATAGAATTCCCCAAGTTCCAGTACAAATTTGTTTTCAACAAGGAACTGAGTCACTATGTCATGAAATAGATGGTTCTTCTAACTATTAAAAGGAATTTTCCCCACCATCACATTTTAATGTCAAAAGAAGGGAAAAGATCAGTTTTTAAAAGCTTATTTCTTACAGGAAACATTTTCTAGGTAATGCCAGTAAAATCTGGTGAAAATGAACAAACTGTTTTGCCTTAGGGTTTTTTCATTTGTCTTGTTTTGTCTTTAATATAAACCTAAGGAACTGTATGTATTTAAGGCAGTATACTGCAAGTAGCTTCATTAATAAAATGTTCATTTTTCATTAATAAAAGATATTTTGGAAGAAAAAATAAAACTCACCATACTCCAGATCAATACAATCTTTTCTATGAATAGAATTGAGCAAAGTGGGAGTTCAAGTGAATTAATATTTTAAAAAGGTTGAAAAGGCAGGGGTCAGAAAACTTTATATGTAAAAGGCCAGATGGTAAATATCTTATGCTTGGTGGAACAACAGGTGTCTGACAACTACACAATTCTACCATTAGTTGGTAGATTGGGAAAGCAGCCTAGACAGTACATAAATGAGTGTGTATGGCTGTCCCAATAAAACTTTATTTACAAAAACTGTACCTGGACTGGACATGGCCCAGGTCCTATAGTTTGCTAACTCTGAAACAGGAGAATAATAAAATATGATCATAACATGGAAATAGTGAAGCCATTTTCTCATAGTGCGTTAAAAACCTTCTCATTGTTTTGACCAAATAGCTAGCAGCAACATTCAGATATAAACATTAGGTTCTAGGCTAGACCTTTAGATTGGAAAAATAGGGCAACTATTCCTTTAGTTCTTTTGGAGTATCCTCAAATGAAATATTCTCAAAGACAAAATTTTTTTAATTAATTAATTTATTTATTTGACAGACAGAAATCACAAGTAGGCAGAGAGGCAGTCAGAGAGCAAGGGAAGCAGGCTCCCTGATGCGGGGCTCCATCCCAGGACCCTGAGATCATGACCTGAGCCAAAGGCAGAGGCTTTACTCACTTAGCCACCTAGGCACCCCTCAAAGACAAAATTTTTAATGACTTATAGTAAGCTGTTAAAACCAACAGTATTTTCATCTCCTCTTTAGTGTAAAGAATTTCACAATCCGGCATCATATAACTATGCGAGCCTTTGAAGGAACAGACTTAGAACAACTGCAGGTAAATTTGAAGTTTCTAATTATATATAATTTTTCCATACTTATCCTTGCTAAAAACTCTCTGAAAGAGATGGTATTATAAGTCACCTTTTATAGGTCATGGATATGAAGTTTAAGGTTATTTGGTATATTACCAAGGTTATATAGATACCAAACTGTAAGGCCAGGATTTGAACACTGTATCATATATCTAGAGCTACTATTCATGGTTGTACAATTTATGTGCCCCTTAGAACATATAAGGGCATAGATAGTATAGATTTGTATGTTTATTATAGAAATTTTCCACAGGTGACAGTAAATTTTATCTTACAAAATCAGTATTATGACTCTTTTTCATGAAAGGATATATATTTTGGAAGCAACTTTTTGTAATTCACAATGATGTGCCATATATGAAAGCTCCAATCCTGGGTTGACTCTAAAGACCTTGTTCGTTTACATTATATCAAAGAATTCTGTGCCAGGATGGCCACCTGGAACACTACAAAGGTCTTGAGGGAAATCTGTGTTCCTACACTGCATATGTAACGTTAGCCATTTCCCTGCCTTTAAGTCCTGGGAATAGTTTATTACCATGATAATAAATATAGAGAATGAAAAAGGAGATAGGAATTAAAGATACTCTGAACATTAGAACATGATTGACTAGATGTATCAATATATTATTGATTAAGATTGGGAGATAGTGTCTGGAGGAAGAAGGGAGATTACTTATTTTTAAGGTTCAAAGGATGCGGATGATGGAGAAACCAAAAAGGAGCCGAAAATATGTCCCCAAAGCTAAGAGAGTGGTCAAAGCTAGAGTTAGGGATTTGGGTGTCATTTCCACGGAGATGTAAGAGCTAAAGCCAAGAGAATAAGAGAACATACAGGTGGGAAGAATCTAGGACTGGGAGAGGTGGAAACTACAAGATGAGCCAAAAAATTAAAAGATAGAAAAATGTGTGATCAGAGAAGGGATATGACAAATTAAAAACAGGATCACTGAAGCCAAAAACAAATAAAACATGTGTTAATGAAGAGTTTCATTAAGAATCTCTCCTACTTCTGGGGTGTCTGGGGGGCTCAGGCAGTTAAATGCCTGCCTTCAGCTTAGGTCATTATTCCAGCGTCCTGGGATCAAGCCCTGAGTCGGGCTCCCTGCTCAGGGGGGAAACTGCTTCTCCCTCTGCTTCCCTCTCCCTGCTTGTGTGCTCTCTCTCTCTCTGTGAAATAAATAAATAAAATCTTTTTTTAAATTTTAAAAGTAAAAAAAAAGAATGTCTCCTACTTCAAAGAGTTCCAGGAAGATAAGAACTGTGCAGAAATCACTTCAGCTGGTAATTCAAGAGTAACAGGTGAATTCTGCAAAGTCAGTCTCAACCCAGTAGTAAAGGAAGGGGCTAGAATAGGGTGGGATATAAAGATGTAGAAATAGAGTATAAAGACTATTTTTTTTTTTTAAATCTAAACTCTAGAAGAAAGCAGAAAAGGAGGAAGAAAGGACAAAGATTTGTTTTGTTTCATTTTTTTTTTTAAGAATGGAAGCTCATTGGAAATTTTTGAAGTTGGGAAATACAAAAGAGGAGAATAAATAAGTGACACCATGGTACGCTACAGAAGACCCAAGAGTCCCAAGTCACTATTCACTAGTGGCTGCAAGTAAAATCCTGTCCTGGTTCTATACATATTTTTTAAGCAGCTTTATTGAGATACAGTTTATATGGCACAATATTGACCCATTTTAAGTGTAAATTCAATGATTTGTATAGTATATTTGCAGAAGTTTTGATCTCACATGTCCAGTAATTGACATAATCATAAGAATGCTTAGTCTTATCTGTCTTAGAGTGTTGCAAGAACACAAAACCTCATCATAAGAATAGAAATATAGGGATGCCTGGGTGGCTCAGTAGGTTAAGCCTCTGCCTTCAGCTCAGGTCATGATCTCAGGGTCATGGGATCAAGCGCTGCATCAGGCTCTCTGCTCAGCAGGGAGCCTGCTTACCCCTCTGTTCTCTGCCTGACTCTCTGCCTACTTGTGCTTTCTCTCTCTGTCAAATAAATAATAAAAATCTTTATTTAAAAAAAGAATAGAAATATAAAACAAAATAATAGAGAAACATCAGTGTGATGAGCTGAAATAAGATTACAGCTCATCATGAAGAATGAGGCAAATGCCCTAAATAGTTGCTTTTATAGCCTTTACAATAGATAATTAATAGGCCACATTCTATGAATCAAGTAAGCTTTTGTTTTATAACATTAAGAATCTATCTAGATCCATAATTGACTCATAAAGTAATTATGTAGTAATAAATTACTTATAGCACATTTTTGCCTCATATTGACCTCTAAGATTTTTTTTAAATTTGCTCACTTGCTTGTTTTTGGTCATACCTCCCAAAGCAATTTCATACCATTTAAAGTAGCCATTGTGTTAGTTCTTTGTGTTTAACCTCATTCTTGGGTTATGAAAACTTGCTGGTGCCTACAAATAACAAACATCATGTAACTATCTCTTTCTGTAGTCTTTTGTGAAATTCATGAATTTAGATATTTGCATACTTGGTTTCTGAATGATTTCCAGACTTACAGCATATTCATGCTTTACCTAAATTGAGAGAAAAGGCTCTTCAAATATGTAAAAAGTAAACAGTACATAAATGAAGATTAACCATGGTTCATTCATAACATACCTTCATACGTTACCACTCATCAGGATATCAGATTACAGAGATGTAATATATACTTATTTTAATTAAAAATGTAACAGAAAAAAAATTGTAGAGCTAAATCTAAATCACCCAAATTTCTAAGTAATTATACCTCCCACCTAAAAACTATCCCAAGTTAATAGTGATCCAAAGGGGCACGTGTACCTGAATATTTATAGCAGAAATGTTCACAATAGCCAAACCATGGAAAGAACCTAGATGTCCATCAACAGATGAATGGATAAAGAAGAGGTGGTATATATATATATATATACAATGGAATACTATGCATCCATCAAAATAAATAAATTCTTACCATTTGCAACAACATGAATGGAACTAGAGGGTATGATACTGAGGGAAATAAGTCAATCGGAGAAAGACAGTTATCATATGATCTCTCTGATATGAGGAATTTGAGAGGCAGGGTTGGGGGTTGTAGGAGGTAGGGAAGGAAAAAATGAAACAAGATGGGATCGGGAGGGAGACAAACCATGAGACTCTTAATCTCACAAAACAAACTGAGGGTTGCTAAAGGGGTAGGAGAGTAGGGGATAGGGTGGCTGGGTTATGGACATTGGGGAGGGTATGTGCTATGGGAGTGCTGTGAAACCTGTAAGCCTGATGATTCACAGACCTGTATCCCTGGGGCAAATAATACATTAGAAGTTAATAAAAATTTAAAAAATAAAAATAAATAAATAAAAATTTCCCCAAGTTAAGATCTAGAGAAGGAAACCTACCTAAAGACATATATATTATAATTATAAAATTATGATAATTATAACATAAAATTATAACTTAATGTTATAATACATATTATTAAAATCATTTAATTGAATCCTTCATTTGAATGAAGAAATGAATGTTAGCCCTTTTTCAAACATAATATGTAAAGTTATTAAAATAAATCTCTCCTTCATATAGTAGACAATGTCCATAGTAGACAATATTCATATAGTACACAAAGAAAAATAACCACTTTCTTATTAAATATTAGAAAGAAATATGTAAGACTCAGTTTGCCGTAACCTGTTTCTCACAAATTTTAGTAAATACCGATTTTTTAAAAAGCTAAAGAAAGGTTAAAAAGAAAATCTTAAAACTAGGAAAGTATAAATCTAATTTAAATGTTTCTATAACAAAAAATAATAACTAAATTATAAGTTGAGATGGAGTGAAATGTGTGATTTCTATAAGTATTCATGAAATTAAGATAGGTAGGAAGAGGTGAAGTACTTTTTCAAAGCACTGACTTTACCACCTTTTAGTTTCTGTAAAAATGTTCACAGGAGCTGACAATCACCATTAGTTTTTTCCTCCATGAAAGGAGATTATTACTAGCTCAAATACATTTTCTATAATCATTTATTCCACTATATGCTGTCCTGTGAGACTACAGATTTTCTCAGGGACAATAAAACTACTGACAGATCCATTTCTTCCCTTAATCATCCAAAAATGAATTCTGGTCTTTGAAATTCTCTTGACAAAATAACCATTACTGCCTCTCACAGTGCTATTCTAACCACACAAAGCCCATACTACCTGGCACTCTTTCAAACAACCCTTTCAAATGTAATCCCACTTCCATCAGCAATCCTCACTTTTAGATACAGTTTCGAAGGAAATTATCCCATGTCCAAGTTGTTTTCTACTCACCTCTTTTCACTGATCAACTCAACCCAACTATATCAGTCAAGTGATTTATCTTACAGTTCTCCTGGTTTGCAATTCTGTGGTTTTGCTCATGAGACTCTGGCTACCTTCTCTAAAGTAGTATCAACTACTAGTTTCCAATTACATTCATACAGGATAGGGAGGTCATGGTTTTAAAATCAAGCAAAGATAAAACAAAAATATGCAAATCTCAGTTGATCAAGTTGACTATGAGTCAACACTAAGGAGAGAGGTGAAAGGAGAATGCACAATAAAATGTCATCAGTAACGACAGAATAAGAATTTATGTTACAGATAATAAAAATCATTTACAGAAGTTTATTCAGTTCATTTTATGTTCCAGACATTTCTGGGTATTGCAAATACAGTGATAACCAACAAGAACACGTCAAACACATCTTTGTTCCCATTGATCTTAAATTTTAGGGAAGGGAGATATGAAATGTGCTGATAAAAATAAGTGCTCTGGGTGGCTCAGTGGGTTAAGCATTTGCCTTCTGCTCAGGTCTTGATCCCAGGGTTCTGGGATGAAGTCCTACATAGGGCTTCTTGCTCAGCGGGGAGCCTGCTTCTCTCTCTGCCTCTGCGTGCCACTCTGCCTGCTATCTCTCTCTCTCTGACAAACAAATAAATAAAATCTTTAAAAAAAAAGTGCTATGAAGATTGCCTTTGATCAGGAGGATCTGGAGTCCAGTGTCCAATCTAGACACATGCTTCTGACAATTACATATAAAATATAAATCATGTAACCTAATATCTGCTGATAAGTAATTACTTGAATTTGTTTGAAATTGTAATTGTTCTCTCTCTTTGGGGCACAATTTGTTTCTTGAGAAATTGGAGGGGAGACAAACCATGAGAGGCTGTGTACTCTGAGAAACAAACTGAGGGTTTTGGAGGGGAGAGAGGTGGGGGGATGGGTGAGCCTGGTGGTAGGTATTATGGAGGGCATGTATTGCATGGAGCACTGGGGTGGTGCATAAACAATGAATTTGGGAACACTGAAAAAAAAATAAAATAAAATGGAAAAAAAAAAAGAAATGGGGAAAGAAAAAAAACAGAGATCTATGTCTAGCACCGCAAAGTACTTAGGACAGCAACATCAATAGAGCAGAGGTCAGAAAAAACTTTTTTTTTTTAAATAAAGAGTCCTGAGCACTATCATAAAGCAACCATCTTTTGTTTTATTTTCATTTCAGTTTTGGTTTTCAAAGTCTCTGTAGCTTCCCACTATGCACAACAGCACATTTTTTTAAGTGACGGAGTTGTTAACTTTATTATGGACATTATTTCACAAATATATATGTGTATCAAATTATTACATGAGACACCTTAAACTTACACAATGTTATATGTTAATTGTCTCTCAATAAAGACAGGAATAATAATTTCAAGATGATAACAGCAGAGCCTAAAACCAAACGTGGGCTTTTCCGAGCAAAGGGCTTTGTGTGATCGCACTGATGTCACACTTGTGAAGTTGGCCCTGGTTTTACCTACAAACACAAATCTGAAATCTGACCACCTGTCACCACCTCCTCTAACAATCTGGCCTATGCTAATACCTGGGTTACTACAATAGGCTTTCAAGTGAAATTTCAGCACAAACTTAACTTTCTGAAAGTCAATAAAGTGTATAATAAAATTATTTTCTAGGTTTAACACATATTCTTATCTTTTAAACAAATATAGCTTTTCTGCATGTGAGAGGATGGAAAAATATCTGAATCACTACTGCTCCAAGGGATGAATTTAAAAGGAAAAATTAAGCACACTTAACCATACTACCATTTTTTCTCACATGGAAAGTGCCAAGTCAGTTACTGTCAAAAGGAAATGGGCTACAGGTTTACATAGTGTTTTATCAGAAGTTTGTTTCATGTAAGTCTGGAATTCAGTTTTCTTAAATTCAGGTATCAATTTTCATGGAGTGAAATTTTTACTTTATATAAACATTAATATCAGAGTCAAGAGATATGGTGGCTACATTGTAATAATCTTTAAAAGAGTTAATACTGCCACAGGGTAATGTGTAATGCACATTTGCCTATAGAGATCAATTTCCAATAGCTTGTGCTAATATATAAACATACACACACACACATATACAAATTGATAGACATAGATTCAGATAAAAGTATAGATACAGGATCTGTTTTGTTGTTAAATATTTTGAATATCACTCAGATTATATATATACATATATATTCTTAAGGAAGAGGAATCATTTAAAGCATAAAAATATCTATTTTGGCACTGTAAGATTTTTCTTAAACTGCATAATTAACTTGAGTAAACTGTGTGATTCAAAATCCCACAAGAGGAATACTTTTAGAACCTTGTATCTTGGGTGGAAGAAAGACAAAATATTCTGGCCTGTTTTGACTAAAAGAACATAAGGAAAGTGAGAAAACAATCAAAGAAAGGAAGGACTACTGAAGCAGGAAATGCGAGGTTTATCTGATTGCAGGACAATGAGGGAGAACAATGACTTACAATGCTTCTTCTCAATCCTGTCCACAACTTTGAATAACAGAGAAAAACCAAAAACACAGATAATGTTTAGGACTCTGCCCGTCATCTACATTTAAGTCACTCCATATAACAGGAGTCAATTTAGATAAAGGCTGGAGGATATACTGTAATAATATAAATTTCTAGCTTCTGAAAAGAGGAGCTTGAACTTTGCCTTCTTTTTCAGTCTTATACTACTCTCCCCTTCCACCTGCCTCACTACCCCATCGCATTATTGGACTCCAAGATCTCACATACCCTCTACTCCTTAACACTGCAGATGGCTCCCTTTTCCCTCCCAGCCCTGAAAGTTTTCTCATTAAGGTTGATTGCCTAATGACAAGTAACTCAAAAAACATATTTTTAGTTCTGATCTTATTTAGCCTTTATGCAGCTTTATTACCTTTTATCCCTCTTTCTATTTGGTAAAGCTTTCTTCATTCAAGCCACACCATACTCTCCATATTTTGTCATTCTTGGGTTTCCTCCATAAGCGACTTTGCCCATCCTTTAATGAAGACACTCCTCAACCCAAATCTATCTTGGGTTTTATTTTCTTCTTATGCATATTTCCTATGGAAAATTTTACTCACTGCCATGGTTTTAATGGCCAACTCTAGGCTGATAAACCCAAATCTCGACATTGCTAGTTCAAGTCTCTTTTTTGAATTCCAGATTTAACTACGATTCCCTGCTGATCAGTTTTACTGACGGTCCACTGAGATATCAAATTTAACACATCTAAAACTGAATTCATAGCTGTATTATTACCTCTTCCCAAATTAACCCCCTTTTTAGGTTTTCTGGTTTAGTTGTTGGCATTAAGTTTCATCCCGTTGCTCAAGCAAGAAACCTTGAGCTCCATCTGGCCCCTCCCTCCCTTTCCACCTCACACATCCAATAACCAAGCCATATTAACACTTCAGTTCTTTAAAATCCAGATATTTGAAGGCAATTTAGAAACAACCCTATTAGAATCACTTGAGTAATTCACAGTTCTATATAACATCTACATTACATTATTTTGCAGATAAAACAGAAATATGAGAAATATGCATACATGAAAAGTCAGAGGTAAAGTCAAAGTTAACATTCTAATTTCTGGCTATTCATGTTTCTTGCCAGGCAAGTTTACTTTAACATGTAAATGTATAAACATGATTTCCTGAGGAAGTTGAGTCAGGAGGGCTTTAAGACTTAGGTGATAGTCTTCCTCTGACTTTTATGATGTGTTTTCACCCAAATTATTGTGTGTATGTCCCATATTTTCTTATTTAGAAAACAATCTACTCCCTCAGCATTACTGCAAAAGTGCTGACAAGACCAACAGAATGTGTACAATATAGTCTAAGATAAAGGAGAAAAGCCTCAAATGAAGAAGGAAACAGTTAGTTATTTTCCAAAGGAATTTCATTGTTTTCTCTCCTACTACTACCATAAACTTTCCTGGTGCTGTAGAGGTCACTCTCAAAAGGAGACTCCCTTCCACCAACCACCACCACCATTTCCACACTCCTATAGTTCCTCTGCATAAGCAGCCAGAGGGCAAACAGAGGGGATAAGGAACATTTAAATTGTTTTTGCAACAACTAAAAATCTTTATACAATTGGTATAATTAAGTAATTGGTGTTATCAAATAATAACAACAGATTCTATATTTTATTTTCAGTCAGCTATGTTACAAACCCACCATTTGCCCCAAGCCAACTTTGATTTTATAATTGGGCATTCTCCTCCCAGATAATGCTGTAAGTACCACAGCACATAGTTGCCTATCATGTATGTTAACTCTGTAGCTCAAGTGTTCATAAAAATAGTAATACAAATTTTTCTCATTTATTAATATTATCTTAATTAGTCCTAAACTGAGGATTTTCTGCACCAACACAGATTAAATGTTCTTAGGTTTCCTAATTCTGAACGACCTACACTAGGGCATATCCTCTTAAATATATAGTTTCCCATCTCTAGCAGAGTATTTGCAAGAATAGCATTATAAAAGAAATAACACTAGACATTGACTTCAGTTGAAAATTAAGCTGCTCAGTAAATTACCCTCAAGCCAGTGTGGGAAAAAACGTGCATACTGACCACTCAAGAAAAGACTACAGAGAGTCAGGCTGGTGTAGAAGAAAAAAATCTGGTTTGTAATCCATAGAGAAGTGGTTTTAATCTAAATTCTAATATGTTCTGTGATTCTAAATAAGTTAACAAGCTTTCACAGATGTCACTTTTTATTCTTGTTTTTTTTTCTTTTAGATATAGTACAATGAGATTTATTCCTAATGTGATTTCCTATTGAAATAACATATATATCTATGGATTTCATGAGACCCTATTGGATTTCTTTCCCAGGTTTTCCTTAGAGAATTCTTCTCTACTAAATACACAAAATACTTTAACAACAAATGGAAAGGTACTGAGGCTTCTAGCTTGATAAGCAAAGTAAGATCCAACTCATGGGATAGGAAAACAATTAATTAAAATTGCAATCCTAATAAGGACATTTCCACATCACAGTTTCATAACATACCTGCCTCTGCTTATTTCACTGTCACTAGTAAAATTTAATTGCTTCATATTTCATATTTATTATTTTACATATAGTATGTATTTCAGATTAGAAAAAGTAATAGAAAAAGCATTAACCAAGCCAGGCCAGTCTCAGTCTTTTTTTGTATGGTCTCTGAGCATCCTCCTTTATGCACACATTTGAGAAATTCTTGTGGTTATATTTTTGTTAATTATATGTTATCTCTTAAGCCCTCCACATTCCTTATGGCAGCATCTAACTCTAAAATTCCAATTTGAACCTTAATATGCAAATTACTATTCACTATAAAAGACAATCTTTAAACATTATCTTCATGGTCTCAATGTCCAAAGCTCTAAAATACACACATCAATAAAATCTGAAGACAATATTTAAAACATTTTGAAACAGAAAATTTTTGTTTTCATTTTTATATACTTTTTTAGTATAAATTTAATTCTTCTAGCATTGGGTTTTTTTTTTTTCCAGTTCCAAATAATATCACACATAAATGGCTCTTTAGAAAAAGCTTAACAGGATCTTAATTACTTCCTCTGAAAATTTTCTGAATGAAACACTGGTCTTCAGAACTATTCTCTTTCCAGATGGTCAACTTGGTCAATCTGCCTTTCCAGAATAAAATGGATTTTGAGGACTGCCAATTTGTTATATAAAGGACCTTCTCTCCAGGTAACATTTGCATCCTTTGGGGTGCTCAAGTAATCTGATTGCATCAAAAGAAGGATTTGGTAATATTTATTGAAATACAAAGCTTGGCATAACTAAGGTGGTTTCTTCAAACTTGATGGGATTATACTCTCAGTTTCCTGACCTCTGAAGAGCAGTGTACCAGAGTGCAAATCAATCTAGAACACTTTTCTTACATCTCAGCATTGTAGTACTAAAGCCCTTGTATTTTCTCCCCTCAATATATACTTCTCTCTCTTTTGTTCCCCTAAAACTGCTTGCTTAAGATAATGGGCAAAAAAGAGGTATATTTCCACAAATAGTGCAATTTATTATTGCCCTAAAAATATCTAAACATGGTCTGGGGTCAGGCCCATGTGATAATAAAAAGGCACTTGACAGAAAGGCAAAATTTAAGTACAACCCCCAAATTCATTAATCAAGATAAGTAATGTCTTTTTTTTTTTAAAGGTGATGTTTTCTTTTTTTTTTTTTTAAGATTTTATTTATTTATTTGACAGAGAGAGATCACAAGTAGGCAGAGAGGCAAGCAGAGAGAGAGGGAGAGAGAGGAGGAAGCAGGCTCCCTGCTAAGCAGAGAGTCCAACGCGGGACTCGATCCCAGGACTCCGAGATCATGACCTGAGCCAAAGGCAGAGGCCTAACCCACTGAGCCACCCAGGCGCCCCAAGATAAGTAATATCTTAATGGAATAGTCTAAAACATATAAATTAATGCAAAAACCCTGGTGAACAAAATATTAAAAATTTAAATAAAGAAAAGATATTATATACTATATCTAGTTATTTTTTTAAAGATTTTATTTTTAAATAAGAGGAGAGAGGTCAGAGGGAGAAGCAGACTCCCCACTGAGTACAGAACCCGATGTGGGACTTGATTCTGGGGCTTCAGGATTATGACCTGAGCCGAAGGCAGTAGCTTAACCAACTGGGCCACCCAGGTGCCCCTACTATATCCAGATAAATAAGCCCTCACACTTACCATTTGTTTTGTCTTGCATTAGCTAATTGTAGAGTAATTACATTTCAACTCATAAAGTGCAGTATAAATATCATTAAACACTAAATCTATAATTGTATTGTTTTTCCATACTTACAATTTTACTTGTTGGCCATGGACACTCATGAGATGCACTTTATATTCAATTGCTATTTCTAAAAGAATTTTAAGGAGGTCCAATTTAATATAATGTTATTCTTTTCCCCCTCTCAGTAATAATTAAATTGTTCACGTGTTTCAGATAAAGATATTATTACAACTAATGTCACCTTGATGGAATTATTCCACCTAATAAGGTTTTTAAAACAGAATTTGAATCCACAGATAAAAATAACAATAAATTCTTTATACTCCCATAAAGAAGACTATAGTATAACTGTGTAATTTACAATAACAAATTGCAAAAAAAAAATAATAATGAATTACAACTGGAAGACAACTATCTGCTTTCAGACCTTTTGCTGATGCTGCTTCTAGAGGAGTAGCTCACAGTGATCATCCCAACACACTGCTTTGGGGAAGACCACCAGAGTTTGAGAAACTATGTATTAAGAAAAATTGGTGCTTATGTACAATAAAATAAAAATAAGCAGACCTTGATTGCAATAATCATGAAGGTTTCAATTATTTAAAATTTGATAAGTATAGATTACAGGTACCACAGAGCTAATTTCTTAGTTAAGCCCCCCAGTCTCCCCTTCCTTGTCTAGGTTTACCATTTTGCATTAGAACAGAGGGGGCAAACTTTCAGCTGACCTAATGAAACACTGCAGCAAAAATAAGAGGCAACCTGTGTGCAATTGCAGTTCAGCCAGAAAGAATGCTAATTCTTGGCTTCAGTGCTTTCTTTAAAGAAATTATTCAGGCTTTTCTGTGGCATGGAACACTGTGACCAGCCAGGAACTGTTAGAGATGAAAATAACCTTTCTTTGTTATGACCCCAAAAATGTAGTATTTGTTTCAGTTTCATAGGAGACTCTTGTACCTAGTTTTGTTTTTTTTTTTTTTAAAGTGAGGGATAGGATGGGGAGTGAAATTAGTCATGCCCTAGTCATTTTCCATAAACTATAATTTCCTAACTTAGAATGCGTTCCCAAGGGACTTGTAGGAAGAGTACAAAAATATGATACCATTTTGTAATCACTCAAGTAAGGTCAAAGAACACGGGATATAGAGGAGGAGGAGCTGATCAAGGGTCCTTTCTACCCTTACTAACTGTACGACACTGAATTATGATTAGAAATATCCTTTTCTATAAAACCCATGTCACAGAATTGTTATAAGAATTAAGTAACATGACAACTATAAATAATCCATAAATTATGAACTATTACACCAACGTCATGAAGGATTTTAAAAGATAATATATATATATAAGATATTTATATCTTTATATATATATCTTTATATATAAAGATAATATATAAAAAAGATAATTATATAATAAAAGATATATATAAAGATATATATATAAAAGATAAAATATAATAAGAATATAAATTAGGATTGTAAAACCAATCTCCACTATTACTGGAAATAAAATTAATTTTTAAGTTCTTGCTATCAGTCTATGGGAGTATAAGCTAATAAATTGAGATATTACAATGAAATACTTTCTTACATAAAGAATTTTCCCTTTTAGGGGAGACTGGGTGGCTCAGTGGTTAAGTGTCTGCCTTAGGCTCAGGCCATGATCCCAGGGCTCTGGGATCAAGCCCCGCATGGGGCTCCCTGCTTAGTGGGAGGCCTGCTTCTCCTTTTCCCACTATCCCTGCTTGTGTTCCTGCTCTCGGTGTCTCTCTCTCTGTCAAATAAATAAATAAAATAAAATAAAATAAAATAAAAGAATTTTCCCTTTTAGAAACATGAATTCAAAAACTGAAGAAATATTAATTATTCTTTCAATTTTTATTAACTTAGGGAAGCCAATTAATTTTAAAAAGTCATTTTAAAAGTTATTCTCACTTATGAAAAAAAAGAAAAAAATTAGAAAAGTACATGGAAAATTACCTTGGTTTAAGAACTTTGCAAGTGGTTTTTAGGTAACATAAAAATAATGGACACTAAAAATAAGACAATTCCATTATAAGGGAATAATTGAAGAGTAAAAATTTTACATCATAGTACTATTTGACTACTAGTAATAACCAGAGTAAATTGGAAATTTTCAAATACTCTTACCAGGTATTTTAAAAATGTATAGTTTCTTGAATTGTTACATTTGGTTTCCTTAAGATAACTTTATAAAACCCAGGTATATTTTGTACGACAAAAGAATTTTGAATAAAGCTTATAAAAGTCTTTTTCTTTTTATCTTGATCAATTTCTCCTTTCTCTTTATTCTACTAACTTTTCTTGAGAGTTGTTACCCATTCTGGATTTTCATTACTAGTAACATATGATTCTCAAATCTATTTCCATTCCCAAGTTCTGTTCTAAAGGCCACAGTCCTGTTTTCAGTTATCTACTGGCCATGATACCTGAATATTTCCCATGGATTCCTTAGCCCCTTCAAAAACAAACTCAACATCTTCCACCCTCTGACATCCACTTCTGTCCCTATATTTCTGTCTGATTAAGAAGAACTGCTACCCACAAAATATGCTCTAATGTCATTTTTCCAACGGCAACTTGAGAGCCAGTAATCAAAAATTACCGAATCATACAATTTAGAAATAGTTTACTAAAACTTTACAAGGGGAAGTAAAGAAAACTGCAAAGTAAAGAATAGAAGTACTCTAGTGAGATATTTGCAAATGACAGTACAGACAAAAGGTTGATATCCAGGATCTATAAAGAACTTCTCAAACTCAACACATACACAACAGATAATCATGTCAAAAAATGGGCAGAAGACATGAACAGACACTTCTCCAATGAAGACATACAAATGGATATCAGACACATGAAAAAATGTTCATCATCACTAGCCATCAGGGAGATTCAAATTAAAACCACAATGAGATACCACCTCACACCAGTTAGAATGGCCAAAATTAGCAAGACAGGAAACGACGTGTGTTGGAGAGGATGTGGAGAAAGGGGAACCCTCTTACACTGTTGGTAGGAATGCAAGTTGGTGCAGCCACATTGGAGAACAGTGTGGAGATTCCTCAAGAAATTAAAAATAGGGGCGCCTGGGTGGCTCAGTGAGTTAAGCCTCTGCCTTCAGCTCAGGTCATGATCCCAGGGTCCTGGGATCGAGCCCCACATCAGGCTCTCTGCTTGGTGGGGAGCCTGCTTCCTCCTCTCTCTGCCTGCCTCTCTGCCTGCTTGTGATCTCTGTCAAATAAATAAATAAAATCTTAAAAAAAAATTAAAAATAGAGCTTCCCTACGACCCTGCAATTGCACTACTGGGTATTTACCCCAAAGATACAGATGTAGTGAAAAAAAGGGCCATCTGTACCCCAATGTTCATAGCAGCAATGGCCACGGTCGCCAAACTGTGGAAAGAACCAAGGTGCCCTTCAATGGATGAATGGATAAGGAAGATGTGGTCCGTATACACTATGGAGTATTATGCCTCCATCAGAAAGGATGAATACCCAACTTTTGTAGCAACATGGACGGGACTGGAAGAGATTATGCTGAGTGAAATAAGTCAAGCAGAGAGAGTCACTTATATGGTTTCACTTATTTGTGGAGCATAACAAATAACATGGAGGACATAAGGAGATGGAGAGGAGAAGGGAGTTGAGGGAAATTGGAAGGGGAGATGAGCCATGGGAGATGATAGACTCTGAAAAACAATCCAAGGGTTTAGAAGGGGCAGAGGGTGGGAGGTTGGGGGAACAGGTGGTGGGTATTATGGAGGTCACATATGGCATGGAACACTGGGTGTGGTGCATAAACAGTGAATTCTGTTATGCTGAAAATAAATTAAAAAAATAATAATCTGAAAAAAAAGAAGTCCTCTAGTGAGTATTGAGTAAAGAACAAAACTTGTCATAATTCCCTAAGTCAAAGATACTTTAAAAAGATAGACTCTACTATCTTATGAGAAAATTAAGAGCTGCATAAATAAAAGGAAGTGTTACTACACTAATAGATAGAGTATATTTTTCTAGGAATTGATACAAATGGGAAATATTAAAAATTGGAATGTGTTTTGATAAATCTGTTGATAGTTTCATAGTAAATGTATTAAGTCAATATCTTCCCAATTGTATTTCACTTAGAGATGTTAATGTGTTTATTTGCAGAAAGGTTAGCTATCAAATACATTCGTAAAATGCTACATGTAATTTTCTCTGAAGATTATAATGCATATTTCCAACAAACCTGTTTGATTTGACTAATCCAATTTTTTTTTCTAAACTTATTTGACAAGAGTTATTATTTTTCCAAAGAAACAGTTCAGTGTTCTGGAGCTTACAGTTTGCATAAAGCTGAATTCAGGGAAGCCAATTCACAGAACACATCTCTAGCCTTTAACTATGAGATCAAAAAGGAAATGCTATGTAACATACCTCTAATACAACTGACCAGCATTTTGGCCAAAACTGACCCCATGTGGTAAAACTTATATTAGTGATTATTAATTGAATAATCTTGATCTGGAGCTCATTTATATCCTTATAAAATAAAAACAAAACACAGAACAAGTATCAAAGGCTACAGTGTAAAAACACCTCCTGAATAAAGGAAAAAAAAAATTGAACCTATATTTTGGAAAGGTCATACTGCATGCCTTGGAAAATAATCCATCCCACACCAAAACACATTCTAGTAAAATTATCAGACTTTAAAGAAAATTTAAAAAAATATTTCAGGCAGCCATATACAATGGCAAGTCACTTACTAGAGAAAGAAAATCAGACTATCATTTCAATAGCACCTTTTAATTGCATATATATAAAAATAGATATTAATATAGATATATAGAAATACATGGCCTACCTATGATGCCATTCATCTACTAAAATATACAGACATATATTTTTAAGACACAATGTAAGCATAAACTATTTAAGATTTATTCATTTATTCTAGAGAAAGAGACAGAGAAAACGCACATGCAAATTGGGGGAATGACAGGAGGAGAGATTCTCTGAGCAGACTCCCTGCTGAGCATGGACCCGGACACCTGGTTCAATCTCGGGACTCACAATATCATGACCTGAGCTGAAACCAAGAGTTGGATGCTCAACCACCTGAGCCACCCAGGTGCCCTAAACTATTTTTTAATCAATAAGTGAATGAACAGAACATGAGTGCAGGACATGAACTACAAACTAGATTTTTTTAAGATTGTATTTATTTATTTGAGAGAGAGACACAGAGAGAGAGCGAGCATGAGTGGGGTGAGGGCAGAGGGAGAAGCAGACTCCCTGATGATCAGGGACCCTGATGTGGGGCTTGATCCTAGAACCCCAGGATCATGACTGGAGCCGTAGGCAGACATTTAACTGACTGAGTCACCCAGGGGCCCCAACAAACTAATTTTTTTAAAAATGCAATTTCTTTTGTATTTTTGTCACTTAACCATGTAAATATTTCAGTTAATTATAAAACAGAACCAATTTTTAAAAAGGAGATCCTAAAATTAAAATGTAAAGCAAAACCAGTAAATCTAAATGTGAACCCAGTTGGTGGCATTACCACACTGAGAGGAACCAACGAGGAACTGCTAATCAACAGGCATAAAGTCTCAATTATGCAAGATGAATAAGTTCTAGAGGCAGCTATTACAACACTGTCCCCATAGTTAACAGTTTTGTATTGCATATAGAAACTTATTACAAAGATTTAAATCTTGTGTTCTTACCACACACGCACACAAACTAAATACCCACACACAGAGTAATTTAACTGCAGATTCCTAGTGAGCTAGTCTATGGGCAAAAGGAATTTAAAAAAATTACCTGTTATCAGTAATAATAATATTGGTGGTAGTGTTTTTATTGCATACACTGTTGTATGTATAATGTTGGATGAAATAAATGTGTGATTTTTGGGATAATATAATTTTATCATTCCTGATTTTCCCGATACAGGATTCTTGGCAAGAGAGAAAAGAGAGGGATGCAAGATGGGAGGAATTAACTAAAATTTCTGAAAGCTTGAATTTTAATTATAAAAATCAGTATGAACTAGCAATGTTTCTGCTCAAAATCAAAACAAAAACATTTTTCCTACACTTTCAACAAAACAAATGGAAAACCCAATAATCAACCCTGTAGCCGTAAGAGATATCTTAGCAACAAAATTAAAGACGTGAAATACTAAAGGAATCCTAGAACTTGGAAAAAAAAAAAAAAAAAAGGTGATTCCAGACCAGAGGCAAGTTATGTACAGTGCATGGGTTATAGAAAAAAACACATTCATCTTGAGTTGGTAACTATTGGAAGTGGGTCGTGCGTTCATTAAGAATTCATTAGACTTTTCAGTCTAGTTTTGTACATATAAGAAATTTTTCATACTATACACAAAATAAAACAAAAAGAAACTTGTCCCATAGTCTACTTGGATGCAAAATTTTATAATGCAGAGTCTCCATAAATGCTTTATAATCTATATAAAACACAATTTTGTAGATGCTATAAAGGGCCGCATTCCAAAGAAAATCTAAAATGATGGTAACCTCTTGCAATTTTGGTCTGATTTTTACTTCAAAAAAGCTGCACGTATTTCTTAGCTCAAAGTCAGCTATGGACAGAACTGGGTCTTTCCAAATTCAAATGTAAGTCCTAACTCCCAAAGTGATTGTATTTGAAGATGGGGCCTTTGGGAGAGAATTAGCTTCAGATGAAGTCCTAAGAGTGGAGTCTTCATAATGGAATTAATGCCTTCATAAGAGACACTGGAGAGTTTGATCTCTTCTCTCTCTGCCATTGTGAGGACACAATGAGAAAGGGCCCATCTGCAGTGTAGGAAGAGAGTTCTCAACAGAACCCAACCATGATCTTGGACTTCCCAGCATATAGAACCATAACTAATAAATTTCTATTGTTTAAACTATCTACTTTAATGGTATTTTGTTATGGCAGCTCAAGCTGGCTGATACAGGGCCTTTCACTTGGTAATGCTCAATAAATGGTGGAATTTAAAATGGTAGATTTTTAAGTTGCCTTTAAAATTCTCAAAACACCAAAAGAACATTTTGTTTTAAAGTTGAAATATTCTTAGTATACAGACATAAATCAACTACTCTGTAAAATATTCATAGTACCAGAGGCTTAAAAATGTAAATGATTAGAAACATTAAATCACCAATCTGATTACAGAATGGTACTTCATAAAAATAGAGCAGCAACAATTAGAATCACGCTACATAATAACCATCTACAATGTAGAAAAAATTTCTTGCCTTGGGCATCAAATTAAGGTGATAGTTTTATTGTGTGTAAGAAGATGAATAACTCATATCTGGTCTGTTAGAGAGAAAAAAGGGGAAACTAATTTACATTTTTATCTTAATTAATCCTTGACAACACCAAGGGCTCATGCTACTATACCATACTATATCTAGTTTTCAACATATAAACTAAATAGCATGTTAACAAGTCATGTAACATTTCTAATTTTTGCTAAAATATAAGAACATAAATTTATCTGCTTTCTATTTAGCACAAAAATAAAAAGATTTGTTTTTATATAAAAAAACAACTGAATACAGCTAAATTATTTTATTTTTACTTTTTTTCTGACTAATAGATTTTCAACTTATCTTTAATCTGCTGTCAAAATAAGTAAGCAAAGGGTATAGGCATATGGAGGGGGGGATTCAAGTTTACAGTTGTGGGGTACTCCTCTGTGAGAAGCTGAGTATTGGCTAAGCATAACAGGAGAGTGATAGTTGAAACCAACTAATCAGGAGATAACTGTACTTCACGTTCATTATCTTACTGGTGAGAATTTTCTGAAGTAATGAGTGACAGCATCTTTGAGTCCTAACTAATAACTACATTAGGCAAACAGAACAACTTTGTACCTTTTTCCTACTGCATTACTAATTCGCCATTCTTGAGGAGAAGGTTGTGAGTAGCAATTCTTATAAGAAGAATGGATGCTTCGAGTTGGGAAATTCCTTTAAAAATTTGGATTTTGGAAGAAGTCACAGGAAAGTGGGAGAGAATAATTAATCTTATAAATATTCATTCATTCATTCATTCAACAATGAGTTATTGGCTGCCTACTATGTGTCAGTAATCATAAATCTGGGAAATCAGCCACAAACAAGACACGCTAAATCACTGTTTTCAAAATACTTATATTCTATAAGAGAACCAGTGTATAAAAACAAGTAAATAAACAAGATATGTTGTTAGTTATAAATACTCTTTAAATATAAAACAAGTAAAATACAAAGTAGAGCCATGCCTTAGGGAATATTTTAGATTGGATGATGGGGCAAAGCCTCTTGAAGGCAGTGACAGGCAAACAACTAATCAATGGGAAGGAAAAACTATTGGGGGGCCTGGTAGAAAATAGTGTAGGCCTAGGGAACATCTAATGCACGGGCTCTCTAGATCAACCCTCAGTTTTGAATATTCTATTAGATTGCACCATAGAGTACCTCTTCCTACTATATATAGTCACCTACCCAATTTTCAGAAATCTTTGCTTATTGTCAAAACCTCCAACACTAATCTCATCTCAGTTTGGGGTGGTTTCAGTATATATATGCATGACTTCTTCAACACTCTGGCCTCTAGATTCTTTGACTACTTCTCATTTGGTGATCTTGTCATCAACACTACCTCAGCTCCTCTGAACATATCAATAAAGAAAACCCCTCCATATAATCTCAGTTTCTAGCACCACACTCCCCGACAACTAAACCTCCTTTCTTCCCAGTTCACTCACCATAAGCACCCTGACTGCAATGATTTTCCTATCCCCGCAGGACCTACAATCCTTGGATTTACCACCTGTTTCCTGTCATTCATCCCCAACTCATCCTTACTATACAATAATGCTGAATGGTTTTGCCTTACATTCATGAACAGTATCCTGAAAAGGGCTGTTAAAACAGATCATTCACTCTCCCACTGACCTAGATTATGGTTTTATACTTACTCTTCTCTCCTTAAACCGTGAACATTTCCTCCCCCATTCCATCCTTACTGAATAAACATCATGTAAGTGTTATTCTACAAAACCACAACCTTCACTTGTATATCAGATTCCATCCCTCTCACCCAATGGCATCACTTTGGTAAATCTCCCCTTGTCTTCTTGTATCAACAGTTTCTTTCTACACCCATTGTTCATTTCTGTCAATGTACAAACTTGCTCTGACTTCTCTTTTCCCAGGTGAATTTCTTTAGAAGAGTGAGCAAATAAGAAATAGAAAATCTTTTCTGGAAGAATAAACGGTAAGACTAACTAAGCAATTTTTTAAATTTACAGAACTGATGAAGCTGTGGTAATATTTAAAATATTAGAACATATTATGAAATTTATGTGGTGAAAACTTATGTGATGAAAACTGTACATGGTTGAGAAATTCAAAAGAAAATGTAGAGATAGCTAGTAACATATGAAAAATCTTTAACTTTATATTTAATGATATAAAACAAAAGACATGATAGTTCTTGCTTATATTTAAATGTATGCATTGTAGTTTATCATATGTGTCTATATAGTACATATATACATGCACAACATACCCACACCTATGTATCTATATTTCTACCTGTCTGTATATGTAGTGTTCCCAGTATTGAGAAACATGAAAGAAAGTAAGTATTCTCATACTAGTTGGGATATCAGTTGATAACTTGCTGAAGGTAACTTAGCAATATAAAGCCAAAGTCTAAAAAATTTGGTTATTTTATAACAGCAAAAAATTAAAAATAATAAAGATTCCCAACAGTAGGAGATCAAATAAATTATAATATAGCCTTGTGTTAGAATGTGATAGGGAAATTAAAAATCATAATCTTGAAGAATGTGTAAGTATATCTGACATTGCTCCAGGCACACTGCTATATCCTACAAAACAGTGTAAAATAAATGGCCTTGTATTTCTAAAATATTCATGGTCATATTTATTATAAATATTATACCTAATTATATTATAAATAATATATTATGTTATATTATAAATAATGTATTGTTTATAATATAATATAAATATATATTAATATAAATATAAATTATAACATAATTATAAATAATATACCTAATAATATACCAACATACCAATATATTAAGTCTAGTTTTATAATAAATATACCATTTATATTATTATAAATAACAAACCATGAATAATGAATAATCATACCAAAAATGATAAGATAGCAAAGTATTAGGAGTAGCTATTCTGAGTTATAGAGCTATGGGTAATTGCAATTTTCTTCAATCTTTTCTACCTTTTTTAATAACAGTAAATTTGGAAAGTTAAAAAAAGCAACAAATATTGGGGCACCTGAGTGGCTTGGTGGGTTAAGCCTCTGCCTTTGGCTCAGGTAATGATCTCAGGGTTCTGGAATCGAGCCCTACATCAAGCTCTCTGCTCAATGAGGAGCCTGCTTCCCCCTTCTCTCTGCCTGCCTCTCTGCCTACTTGTGATCTCTCTCTCTGTTAAATAAATTAATAAAATCTTTAAAAAAACACAAATATTGAAGATGAAGAGGATAAAAAGCAAAGCGGAAGGTTTGGATAAAGTTTTCTTCTCTTCACTTTTTTTAGTGGGAATGGGTCAGAATCACTAGAGCCTCAGGATAGGCACATGGTTTGCAGCCCCTTGTGCAGGAAAAATTACCTTATTGTAGGGTCTTCACTACCACTACCACCACTGTATTTGCAGATACTTAATTATGAAAAACACCAAGGGCAATGATACAGTGACGGGGAGATTCCATCAAGCACGTAGATTGGGCAGTCAGAGAATATTTCTGAACTTCAGTTTTAATTATAAAATAAATGGACTGACTTTTTCACGATGGGTTTGCCACCACAAACACAGGTGTCATGAAAAACACCACTAAACCAGAATGAAAATGGGAAAGGAATAGATTCATTTCAACATTGACATCATTGGACATATAGATTTGGGCAAGTCTACCACTACTGGTCATCTGATCTACAAATGTGGTAGGATCAACAAAAGAACTACTGAAAATTTTGAGAAGGAGGCTGACATGGGAAAGGGCTCACTGAAGTATGCCTCAGTCTGGGATAAACTGAAAGTGAATGTGAAAGTGGTATCACCCTTGATAATCTCCCTGTGGAAATTTAAGACCAGCAAGTATTCTGTGACCATCGCTGATGCCCCAGAACATGGAGATTTTATCAAAAACATAACAGACACATCTCAGGTTGACTCTGCTGTCCTGATTTTTGTTGCTGGTGTTGGTGACTTTGTAGCTGGTATCCCTAAGAATGCGCAGACCCGTGAGCGTGCCCTTCTGGCTTACACACTGGGTATGAAACAACTAATTGTTGGTGTTAACAAAATGGATTCCTCTGAGCCACCCCACAGCCAGAAAAGATACGAGGAAATGATTAAGGAAGTCAGTACCTACATTAAGAAAATTACAACAAAGTAGCATTTGTGCCAATTTCTGGTTGGAAAGCTGACAACATCCTGGAGCCAAGTACTAACATGCCTTGGTTCAGGGATGGGAAGTCACCTGTGAAGATGACAATGCCAGTGGAACCACACTGCTTGAATCTCTGGATTGCATTCTGCCACCAACTCATCCAACTGACAAGCCCTTGCCTCTGCTGCTCCAGGATGTCTACAAAATTTGTAGTATTGATACTGTCCCTGTGTTCCAGGTGGAGACTTGTGTTCTTAAATCTGGGATGGTGGTCACCTTTACTTCACTCAGTGTTACAACTGAACTAAAGTCTGTTGGAATGTACCATGAAGCTTTGAGTAAGGCTCTTCATGGGGGCAATGTGGGCTTCAGTGTCAAGAATGTATCTGCCAAAGATGTTCATCACAGCAATGTGGCCAATGACAGCAAAAATGGCCCACCAATGGAGGCAGCTGGCTTCATGGCTCAGGTGATTATCCTGGGCCATCCAGGCAAAATCGGTGCCAGCTATGCACCTGCGTTGGATTGTCACAGAGCTCGGGTTGCTTGCAAGTTTGCTGAGCTGAGGGAGAAGAGAGATCATCATTCTGCAAAAAAGTTGGAAGATGGTCCCAAGTTCTTGAAATCTGGTAATGCTGTCATCATTTATATGGTTCCTGGCAAGCCCATGTGTGTTAACAGCTTCTCTGACTATCCTCCTCTGGACTGTTTTGGTGTTTATTAAATGAGACACATAGTTGCTGTGGGTGTCATCAAAGCAGTGGACAAGAAGGCAGCTGGAAATGGCAAGATTACCAACTCTGCCCACAAAGCTCAGAAGGCTAAATGAATATTATCACCAAAACCTGCCACCCAACTCTTAATCAGGGGTAGAAGAACAGTCTCAGAACTGTTTGAGTCAACTGGCCATTGAAATTTAATAGTAAATGACTGGTTAATGCATTGTAAAACCTTCAAAAGAAAAGGAGAATGTTTTGTGAAACATTTGTTTCTTTTTGGTGGGGGGCAGTTTTTGTTTTTTTGTTGTTTTTTTTTTTTAGGATTTTATTTGTTTATTTGACAGACAGAGATCACAAGTAGGTAGAGAGAGAGGAGGAAGCAGGCTCCCCGCTGAGCAGAGAGCCAGATACAGGGCTCAATCCCAGGACCCTGAGATCAGGACCTGAGCCGGATGGCAGAGGCTTTAACCACTGAACCACCCAGGCTCCTCGGTGGGGGGCAGTTGAGACTATGGACTCTGAAAAACAACCTGAAGGTTTTGAAGGGGCGGGGGTGGGAGGTTGGGGGAGCCAGGTGGTGGGTATTATGGAGGGCACGCATTGCATGGAGCACTGGGTGTGTTGTAAAACTATGAATTCTGTTATGCTGAAATGAAATAAAAAAAAAACAACTTTAAACCCCCCCCCCCAAAAAATTAGTTTTTAAAATCGGAACTTTTTAATGGAAAAAACTTGACCAAAAATCTGTCACAGAATTTTGAGATTAAAACAAAAGTTTAATGAGAAAAAAAAATAGATTGAATGAGATACCCTCTTTACCTTAGTATTTTAATTACTTATTTGTCTGATTTAGTAATACAGAAGAGAATAAGGGAAAACATAGTATTTTTGTTTTTATAAATCAGATGGTACTCTATAGAGTTTAAAACATTATACACTTCAAATTTTTTGTCTTTAACTTTTGTGATATCATTTTAAAATATTAATAATAGTCTTCAAAATTATTGGGAACTCTTGGCAACAGAGATTAGAATATGAACAATTTAATGTACCATAAAATTGTCGTATTTGGAATTAAATAAAATAACCACAAATTGAAATCTATACTTGGCTCTCAGTCATTAATGCTAGCAGCTAGATGTAGGATGGGAGACAAGCCTGGTCCCATACAGATAACATAAAGCAGATATTTTTCAAAATTGTATCATATAAAGGGTCCACCATTTGAAATATTTTAATTGTTTTACATATTTCAATATTTTAACAGAAGCTTCTAGACTTTATAAGGAAAAGGACCTGAGAAGTTCTAAGGTTACTGTCTGGACTCAAGTAAGCGAGTATCATTCATAGGACAATGAATGTGCTACACACGTTGTAGCTCTGAAACAGTGAATTTAGGACAAGTTCAATTGCACTAAGGCATGGGCTAATAAACCTCAAACAAAGCAGTCATTGTAAGCCAAGGCTCATCTATTATAAACATGTGATCACACAGGGCATACTAAAGTCTTTGTTCTTGTGTTAGTGCACAGTGGTCAAAAGAAATTATATGTTCTATATTTTGTTAACTTGCTCATAAAAAAATCAAGGATTTTATAAATATAAATATATTTTTACAAATACAAAATAAAAATGTGAAATGAAAAGACGTAGTTTCACTCCAAACTAACAATAATTATAAAATAATTGGATTTTAAGAACCACAAAATATGGATCACAAGATTTTGCAGATGTGCCCTAGCCATTGTCATTTTCTTATGAAAAGATCTTTGACTTATAAGGCTCTTTAGAGGATATATAATCTCATCTGTTCAATGGAATAACATCTTGCATAGAAGAGATACCTCTAATCTTTACATGAGGAAGCTACAGCTCCTGAAGGCTCTTTCCTTTGCTGATATAGCTAGTCAAGTTGTGCATATAGAACCACAATCTTCTGAAATCTATTATATTGCTCTTTTCATTGAACCATAGTGTTTTGTACAAAATCCTTGTCCACCATAAAGTGAAAATTAAGGAGGCCTGTCTGATATTTTGTCATGGTTTCCTCTTGTGATATCAAGAGATACTACGTTCTTCCCTTGGCTCTGCCATACCCAAGAACCACACCTTTTCTTTTCCTCTCTCCTTTGACTTTCTCCTAATAATAAAACTTCTAAATGTTCAAGTCCTCCTAGGCTAAAAGAAACAGCTTAAAGAAACAACTTAAACTAGAATATAAAATATTAAGGATTGGGATTTTTGTCAATTTTGTTCATAATGTCCACTTTGTTTAAGGCTACCTGGAATAGTGTTTGATCTAAAGGAGATACTTAGTAAACTTTTATTAAAATATGAAAGTTCCCTTGGTATACCTCACTTAAAAGCTACTAACCTCTCGTGAGGTGTCCTTTTGCTCTCATGGTCAAATATCTTGAAACTTCAGTTCACAAACCTAACACTCTTCATAAGCAATTCGGAGGTAATCAATAACCTTCTAACAATCAAAATGTAATGGTATCTTTTTAGTTTTCTTCCTATTGGAACTCATTTACAAACTGAGCACTCTTATAAATGTTATTCTAATCACTATTATTCCTATTTAAACTTAGTTTTCTCTGTCCCTTTATGGTTTTTTTCTCCTTTGCTGGCATTATTTCCCTTACCTAAATAAATAATAAAATTCTTTACTTATGACCTTGGCCGCCTCTCCTCACTTTGCTAGTTCTCCCTGGCCATATCTTTTACATCATGGTTCAAATTACCTTAACTCTACCATTAATATCCAAAATTGTTTGTGAACCTCATCTCCTGACTGAGCAAAAAGATTGCACATCCTGTCTTCTTGAATGACCTACAGGACCTCAAACGTAATATCTCCAAAATAAACATTTTTTTCTTTATAATCCTCTTCCACCAAACTGAGTTTTTGCACCTCCATTCCCTCACTAGCATAGTTCTTTTTTTCTGGTTCTCAGCTGATGTCTACGCTTTCTATTTCTTGGAAAAGAAAGATGCAACCAAAAGAGAAATTCTAAATATTGCCAATACCACACCCACCAACTTGTGTTCATCTGTGTCCCTAAACCACATATTTTCTTCTGTGAATATGCATAAACTGTCCTACTACTACCTAGAGCTAATCCCTCCTTGTGTACTTGGAACCTATCCATACCTTTTTAGCTACTCAAAGATAATACTCAAAAATCTGTCCTCACCCCACCTGCCTCCCTGATTGTTTCTTTCTACCAAAGTATTCCCAATATCACACAAAATAGATTTAAAAATTTTTTCCATCTTAAAAAATGACAATGAACTCTTTTGATCCACATCTGCATCCAACCACTATTTTATTTCTCTGCTCGCATTTACACAAAGGCTCAAAAGAGGTATAAATCTATTTCGCCGCCTTCTCCTCCCATCCTCTTGAACTCGTTCAATTAGGCTTATATTCTCTCAGATCTATGCAATAGCTCTTGTCAAGGTCCCAGTGACTCTGCACCACCAAATTAATGGCCAATCCTCAATTCTCTTTCAAATAAACTAATAGGAGTATTTGACACAGTATAGCACTCCTTCCTTCTCAAGAGTCTCAAGACTTCCCCAACCAAATATATAAAAGAGGGAACATCTTGTCCACAACTTTCCAGACCTCAATGTCCCTTCTTCCCCACACCTCTTCTCTCCCTTAGCTAGCTTTACTGAAGCTATCCATAGTACTGGTTACTACCTGACACACAGTTACTTTTTGTGAAATATAGGCTCGATGACAGCAAGGACTTGTGTTTCTAACAGGTTCAGCACATATTAAGCACTCACTAAAAATCAGTTTTTACTATTTGCACTCACTAAAAATTTCACATGTATAGGACTGAGCATAATCATTAAAAGAAATACTTTTTTTGGTAAAAATATCACTGAGTTGTGATGGGTTAAACTGAAAGGTGGACAATGGAGATATAGGCTGTCTATTTTACATGTACCATATATCTATTTTGCTACAATACCTGGTCCACTGTGTGAAGTCAATAAATATTAATTTATGTTAATGTACCTTAAATCCTTAAAAAAGGACAGCTCTATGCAACTATCATATAGCTTTGTTCTTAAACTGTTCTTACAAAACGGAATAGAATCCAGAAATAATAAAGTACTGGTGCTCTTTATTAGCACTAAAAAATCAGAACACCAAGTTAATCATTCCTGTGACAACTGAAAGAACTGAAATAATTCATTAATGTCAAGAATGCTATGCTATAAGACCAAGTATAAGAACAAGAGGTGTTTTATCTGTTTTCAGGCTTAACATAATGTAATTTTAACTTGGCAAGAAAAGATAGATTAAAACTAATGTTGCATCTATAATTTTAAATTATTGTTTATTAGAAAAGCATTTTCTCTTCTGCTAAGTTGTTTCTTACATTGATTCCTCTGACTTTATCCCACTCTTTTATGCTTGGTGGTTTCCACTTAGACTTGTAGATAGATAAATAGCTGATTGAATCGGTAATGAAATATCTGTAATAAAACATCTAATAATTAAGACATTAGAAACCAATATATTAATGTCATTTTTGTTATTAAATTGAAAATAAATGCCACAATTCTATTTCACACAGTTTTCATTTTGTATTATTTTTTTAAATATCTTGAGTACAACATTTATAAATAAACACAACTTTCAAGCATAACAACTATTCTAATATGAAAATAAATATCTTAAGAATTGGTTACTATATGCGTGCACAGCCAATCTTTAGAAACCTTAGATTATTTCAGAACACTTTGGGGACAGTGTTCTGCAATTTACCTGGGTTTAAAATGCCATCTGACACTCACTAGCTGTGAGAATTTTGCAAGCTTCTATGCCCTGAGTACTTTAGCTTCTTCATCTGTAAAGTAAGGCTATTACCTACCTCATCAGTTTGTTGCAGAGACTAAAAGTGATATATATCTTTTATGTAAACCTTGGAGTTACTTTTCATTCTTCCTTCTCCTTCAACTTTGGAAAGACTTTCCAATGTCTCTCACCTAATAATTAACACTAAACATGGCCTCTTCCCCGGGTGCTCACCTTATATTCCACCTTTGCTAATCCTGTAGACCCTCTTACACCCAACAGTAGCTCCTCATAAAGTACTAAAAACCACTACCAAACTGTACATTTCACTGTCCCCTTCAAATATCTGTAATGACTCTGGCTGCCTACAGAACGACATACAAATTCTCGAGTATTTTATGCCATCCACAATCTGAGTGTCTTGCCTACACAGCTTTATAGCCTAATATTCTCCTTCATGAATACTCCATTTCATTCAACTAGTACTACTGGTTGCCTAGAAAGAAGTAATACAAATTCAAACCTCCTTTTTCAAAACAGTTCTCCATTGCCTGCAATGGACTCGCCCTTCTCTGTATTACACATTCCTATTACGGAATATTTCCTTAATAACAAAACACAGTCAAGTCCATTAATGGTCATTATGACTATTTTTCTTACAGTTTTTGTATTGTTATTTATGCTATCATTTTACAGCAATAACCTCCTAACAGAGGTATTTTTTTCTTCTGCCCTCCAAAATACATTCTCCATATAGCAGTCAAAGTGATATTTTAAAATAGGAAATCATATCAGGTTACAGCACTGCTGAGAGCTTCTACTGGGCTCCTATACTCAGAAGAAAAGACAAAGCATCAGGCATCCCCCTGTAGTTGCCTGCCCTGTCTCCTCATTTCTGCTCTGGAATTTATCACTCTGCCCTCGCTCACTAAGCTCCTGGAACCCTCCACTTTTATTCCTTTTTGTCTATGTAATTCTTCTCATACATCTTTGCATGGCTTACTTCTCTGACAAGACCTTCTGTGACTACCTCTTCTAAAAGATTCACCAAAACATACACACGTGTGTGTGCCCGGACACATAAACACACACATACACACTCACATATGATCACTCTATCCTTTCCCTTGCTTTGTTGTCTTAGAATTTATCATCATCTATACTTATTTATTATTTTCTGATGTTATCATCTTTCCAACTCTTCAGATGGAATGCAAACTCAACAGAGCAGAGATAATCTTCTTTACAGCTGTATCCCTAATTCACAATATTGGAAATGCTTGGTAAACATTTGTTCAATTACTAAATTAATCCTCCTGCTAAAAAGCATATAATCTGTTTCCTTAACCAGAATATAAACTCCTTAAGGAAAGAGATTTGTCTGAATGCTCTAATGTTCTTGAATTCAGTAGAGTTGCTTGAATATGATAGGTGCTCAAATATTTGTATTTTTTTCAATAAAGTGGAATGACAGTTTAGAGTAAAATGCATGCTAAGTATTACATGCAAAGTAGAATTTCCAAAGTGAAACAGAAAACAGAACATAAAATAAAATTATCTTTCTCCCCTTTTTATTAAATACCTGGTTTCTTATTTAATGTGCTATGAAAAACTGCTTTACACAGAGATTTATTGCCCAAAATTATCTGCAAAATTATTTTGTACAGAATTTTACCTCTTTTGAAATCAAACTAAATTACTAGAATTTCCAAATCCTAAATAAACTGAATTCCTTAATTCCAGGTCCCACAAAGCCCACAAGGGGCTTTCTGGTCAGTCGGGTGTATATTTCTAAAATCAGGACAATGATTTCTAAGGTTTTTTTCTTAGTGTCGCCAAATTTCTCTTTATGATAATGTAGATAGGTAGCATAAATCAATAAAAACACCAAAAGACTTAAATCTTCAAAGGGAACATAATAACACACCAAAATATTTTTGAAATCTAACAGCAAACTGTTTTGCTCAGCAAATAGTTTTTTCCATCTCTCTGCTCAAGCCTCAATGCTGAGGTTTACAGTGAAAAGTTTAAAAAAGCAGACAAGGGTAGGTAAGCAAAATGTCTGGCACATAGTTATCATTCACTGTTTTTAAGCAAATAAATAAAACAATATAAAAAACCCTCAATAAGGAACATGACAAAATACCTGGCCCCAAAACATTATTATAATATTAGTATAACTGTCAACCAGTTTTAAAAAGTGAGACAGAAATGTAGTATATGATCATTTCACTTGTAAAAGATAGACCCATTGAGACAAAAGGAATTATGAATTTTTTCAACTGGAAGTTAAATAATAGAGACAGAATGGGTTTTCATATTAACTTATATCATTTAGTTAATTTCCTCAATTATGCAAAACATTTAGCTTATACTCATATACATAACTCATACAGTTTCCTCTTTAATTAATAATGAATAAAGAACTAATTTCTTTAAAAAATTTTTGGAATATCCAAGACTATTTGAAACAGTATTTTTAATAATTCAAAATGTTATAAAATTAAATATCATTTGGTAATGGTAGACTGGCCAACATTTTAAAAAGTGAAGCAACTGATGCCAATACCATACCTTGACTGAAAATGACTGTAAACAGTGAAGGGACTGAAGATATCAAAGATAATTAAGTTATGTGACTAATAATTGTTGAAAAGTTAAACACATAGTTCTTTGTAAAAATAAATAACATCTGTTGAGTAGGCATTTTGTAATCGTGTTCAGTCTCATACATAGCACTACCTAAGAAAAAATGGAAAATTTAGAAAAAGTCTTAAATCTTATGATATTTGCCTGAACAATGGGCATCTGGGTGGCTCAGTTGGTTAAGTGACTGCTTTCAGCTCAGGTAATGACCCTGGAGTCCTGGGACTGAGTCCCACATCCGACTCCCTGCTCGGCAGGGAGTCTGCTTCTCCTGCTGACCTCTCTCCTCTCATGCTCTCTCATTCTCTCAAATAAATAAATATCTTAAAAAAAAAAAAAGATATTTGCCTGAACAAAATCAATCAATAAATAAAATTGTGTATCTCCTGATAGGAGATAAATTGTACCATAAATCAATATGGTACAATTCAACATGGACTATTTTATAGCAGCTAAACATAGCGATTATAATTATGTGGCAATATGGATCACATTAAATGTCAAGTGAATGAAGCAGTTTGCAAATTGTATACTCCAATCACAAATATATAAAGAAATGTTTGTTTAAGAAATAAAGGTTAGGGGCACCTGGGTGGCTCAGCGGGTTAAAGCCTCTGCCTTCGGTTCAGGTCATGATCCCAGGATCCTGGGATCGAGTCCCGCATCGGGCTCTCTGCTCAGCAAGGAGCCTGCTTCCTCCTCTCTCTCTGCCTGCCTCTCTGCCTGCTTGTGATCTGTCTGTCAAATAAATAAATAAAATCTTTTAAAAAAAAAAGAAATAAAGGTTAAAAATAGATATAAAATGATAACCATGGTTGTGACTGGAAGAAGATATTCTAATATTCTCTAAGAAAGTGATTTTACTTTTCAAATATATCCCACTAATATTACATGTGTATTATGCTTCCATGTAAGACTCTCCATACCCAAACATCTCCCTTCCCAGTAAACCCATGAATCTATCATTAGAGAATTCTTCTCTGTCCATTCTTAAAACTGGGGGACCTCAGAGGTTCTTTCTACTTCTTCCTACATTCACCCTCAAAGGCTTTAACAACCGCTTTTATTCCACTAACTCCCAAGTCTCTCCCACTCAGTACCTCTATTCTAAGTTCCTGCCTTGTATTTTTTAACAGGAACTGAATGTACATTTTCTTGAAAGGATTTTGTACAAAAGTATTACCAGGAGTTTCTTTTATCATCTCTGGCCTCCTGCACATGGTTTCATGTTATCATACCTGTTTTTCAAGTTGGAAACCTTAACAGCTAACTTCACTTCTTTCTCTATGTCTCCCATCATGAATAACAAGTTCCTAGCTACCAGCTCTTCAACTCTAGAAGCCTCCTGAATGTGACCCAACTTCTCAAGTCTCACTTTACCCATGCATTCATCTCTGGTGTGCTTTCCTTTCTTTTCCAAACACACATTCCAAAAATTTGGTCCATATCACTGTATTTAATCTTTACACCAATCATTGACATTAACACCATTTTACAGATAAAACTGATGCACAAAAGGTAAGTAATGGGAAAGCATGGCTTGTGAGTGGCAGAGCTGGCACCTTTTACTACTGCAACAATCTCCTATCTCTATGCCACTCCTTCTAATGATTGTTTTTCAAATATTGTTTTGCCTGTCATTGTCCACATAACAATTCGAACTTATTAGTATCTCAAAGAAAGTTCTTGAAAGTCTACAGCAAGTGTAATTGTCCAAACTTACCTCCGGACACTCCCTACTCCACACCATGTGTTCCTGCGAAACTGAACAGAATGAAACTCAGAACATGCTGGGAAACATGCTTAGAAAACTGTACCAATCCCCTCCCCCCACAAAATACCTTAAAACCAGAAGCCTTATTCTTCCATAAAAGAAGCCTTATTCTTCCATGAAGCCTCTCCTCTATCACCAGATTACAGAATAACCTTGTTCTGCTCTCTGGATTTCCATAACACTATATTCACATAGCTGACACATTCTCTACTGTAAGTTAAAAGAATTCAGTTACTGGCTAGTCCATCTTCCTTCCTAAATTATAATCTCCTAAAAAGTCAGAGATTGTATCATTTTCTCATCCAATTATAATAGTTGCGTATCTACCACATGATAATATTTAACTCAATGCCTGGCTCATAGTAGCCATTCAATAAATGGTGGATGCAGAAAATTATCAGAGCACCATAATACAAGGCAGATATTCATGGAAAGGGTAAAATCTTATTAGATAGCCTTCAAGATCAAGGAGACTTATAAGAGAACTAATACAAAAGCCTGAAAGACCTCTAGGGATAAAAGGAAAAAACATGAAAGGGGATGAGATATAGAAATGACAGAAGAGTTCTAAAGCAGCAAAGGAGTTAAAAAAATTCACTCCTTTGAAGAAAATTTTGTCATTTCTGAAATATTAAATAATCAAGTGCAGGTTGATTTGGATAGAATTCTCTGCAACAAAGACAAAGCATTTTCCTTTCTCCTTCTTTGTGTAAACTCTTGATTCAGCTACTGACCAGTGGAGCTATTATGGTGAAAACCACTCCACTAAATGCTTTCAGTTTTAGCCCATTTAAGCTATTGTAAAACTCAACTTGGCAGTCACCTTGCTGCACAGTGAAAGAGCAGGATAAATGAAACTTCCCTGAAGCTCTCTTTATCTTCAAACAGTAGGAGAACATTATTGGCTTCCTCCAGTTGTGGCTAGGTTACACGGGTCATATTTTAAACATTTTAGGCCAAACTCCCACTGTAATGTGATATTATTGGGCCAGTTTTTCTAACTTGAGAGAAAGCTCTATTATTATAAGTAGACATAGTTTTGCTTCATTTTTGGGGAGTATACATAAAACACTTGGAAAGGTTAGAAATCTAGATTTTTTTTCCTTTTTAAGTAAATGGAAAAACAAGAAAAGAAATCCATTCTGAGTAAATTTAAAAAGTAACAAGTTCAAATGTGTTTAATTAGTAATGATAATATATTACAAATTCACTGCTAGAATTTTCAATTTTTCCATTAAAATTCAATTAATCTAATAATAGTTATTTATAAATATCTAACACAAAAGATAAATGAAAACAAGATCATAGTTGTAACCGAGGAAAATAAGTCTGAAGTAAAATCAATTAGTCAATTTCTTTGCTT
The DNA here is from genome assembly GCA_004024625.1 of Mellivora capensis. Lineage (NCBI taxonomy): Eukaryota > Metazoa > Chordata > Mammalia > Carnivora > Mustelidae > Mellivora > Mellivora capensis. The sequence goes on from PISX010009506.1 coordinate 47,175, forward strand.
CTCTGAGAGTCGATTTCATTACATTGAGAAATTTACCTCACCACTCAATGTCACATTTCGTCATCTGTAAAATAAAAATAATATGCAAATGCACTGGTTGTTTCTTTTTTTAAAATATTTTGTTTATTTATTTGACAGAGAGAGACACAGCGAGAGAGGGAACACAGCAGAGGAAGTAGGAGAGAGAGAAGCAGGCTTCCCATGGAGCAGAAAGCCTGATGTGGGATTTGATCCCAGGACCCTGGGATCATGACCTGAGCCAAAGGCAGACACTGAACGACTGAGCCATCCAGGTGCCCCTGCGCTGGTTGTTTCAAGTAGTCAGTTGATATTTATAATACTTGGTACAAATAGGTGATCAATATATGTCATTTAAAATGAAATTTAAATGCAGTAAAGGAATCAAACTCAGTCTCTCATTGAGGGGATTACTCAATAGCCTTTAATTAATGCTAAATGGCCAGATTACTGCTAATTAGATTCATTTTTTTAGTTCATCATTCTTATACCTTTTTGTGGCAAAGTATATGATACGTTATAGAGCATATATAGGGAGAAAGAAGAATGGACCATAAAAAAGAGGGCTTTCACTGGGGGCTTTCTTTGAACCATACTTGGAAAATTTAAAAGTGTGGATTATGATTTATTTATTAAATTTATAAGTTTAACTGAAATCAAAATTTTTAAAGCTGATTTAAAGTGAAGTAAACAAATAGATGTAAGGATATAGCCCATAAAATGAGAAATACTGCTGACATTTAGAAATATTCTAGGAGTTTTAATGTATTTGCCTACTTGTTTGTGTGAGATATTAGTTGAACATGTCTGTGATAGTTTACTGAAAGGACTTCAATTGACATTCGACAAGTCACTTCAATATTTATTAACCATTGATTACGTATACAACATGCTGGGAACTAAGTGCAAAAAGATAAATGAAGCTCTGTCCCCAGGAGTGCACTGAGTGATGGGAAAGACTGGCATATAATTTAAAAATTGTAAGATTTACTTGTGAGATTCACTTGTGAGCTATAAAATTCACACTTACAGGGAGATATCTGGAGATGGTACAGTTCGTCCATCCCACCAGGAAGGGGCAGATACAGTAGCTGAATTACTTTTTTAGGTTGAGTAAAAATTGGCCAGGTGAAGTAAGTTGAAAGGAAATTCCAGACAGAGAAAAATATCCCGGTGTGCAGGAGGGGATGGGGAGAAGCTTTCAGAGTTATTAGAGTGCTGAAGACAGTGCTCAAAAGGTAAGCAGGGCTGAACCCTAGAGTGTCCTTCATTCCTTACTAATGGGATTAACATTCACTTAATATGGAGTTAAGAGGCATGGAACTATTTTATGTAAGGAAGCTAACACATTGAATTTGCCATAGATCATTTTCACTGAGGTAGAAGGAAAGACTTGAAAAATACTGCAAGTATGAAGAGCAATTAAAGAACTATTATAATTGCCAGATGAAAGGTAATGGAGAACTGAATTAGGGCAAAAAGAAAAAAAAAAAGAGGAACATGCTGGTAAAGACTCAAAAGTAGATTGAGGGTAAATCTACATTATGCAATGACAGTCACAATTTTACTTGTATGGTCATCTAATGTGTTAAGACAGGATACAACTGCAGCTCAAATGTAATATCATAATTACATTTATTTATAATTTATTTTATTACAAGGTTGGGTTATCCCCTTTATCAATCATCATTCTCAGATTTATCTGGCAGTTCTTGCAAATTTATTTATCCTTATGGACCTTAGAATCAATTATGTTGTCTAGTTCACAAAAATTTATATTGAGTTTTTTTAGGGAAATTGATTAAATTTATTGATTAACATGAAAAGTGCAGCTTTTTTTTCTTTAGATTTTATTTATTTGTTTGACAGAGAAAGAAGTCACAAGCAGGCAGGGAGGCAGGCAGAGAGAAGGGGAAGCAGGCTCCCCGCTGAGCAGAGAGCCCGCTGCAGGGCTCAATTCCAGGACCTGGAGATCATGACCTGAGCCAAAGGCAGAGGCTTAACCCACTGAGCCACCCAGACACCCCTGAAAAGCACAGGTTTCTTTACATCATAAGTCTTCCTATACAAAAATAAAATATAGCGTATCTTTCTGTCTATGCATATCTTCTTTTCTAACCCTCAATAGTGTAGTATGTTTACTTCATATGGATCTCAGATTTACTGATAAGTTTATGTCAAGATAGCTTTTCATTTGTGTTACTACCAACATGGTCTGTCCACCCATTATGTTTTCTTTAAAGTTATTTTTATAATAGTAAATAGGATTATAAAATGAATACCCCTGTACTAAACATCAACCTCTGCAAATTCTAGCATTTGACTATATTTGCTTCAGATTTTTCCTTAAAGAAATCAAACATTACAGATGTGATTGGTGTCTCTGTTTACATTTCTAGATCCCCTCTGCAGTGGGGATGCCGTATAAAATTCAGGATTCCTGGTTAAACTTGCATATTGGACAAACAATGACTCAATTTTTAATATACCTCATACAATAGGCAATATGAATGCATTTTTATTTCTAAATCTGACCACCTTACCTCTTCACAAACAGAAATATCCCAAATTTTAAAAATCATTCTTAAACATTTCAAAACTCAACTGCTACACATTACGTGATCTTAAACATTTAACAGCATTGTTTTGCATGTCTTCAAAACTTATGTAAATAGTTCCAACATGTTGTTTCTGTTGGCTCAAACTAAGGACTGTTGCCTTTTCTCTTTCAAATATTCCAATGGTCTCAATAATGTTTGTTTAGCTAGCTATGTCTGATACAATGTAACTGCATATGTCCTCTGTCAGTATTTTCTTGTATCCTAGATGGATGTTTATTCCATTCGACAATGCTTCATCTTAAACTCTGATTCAAGAGTACAGATATTCCTAGTTTTGTCAAAAACATGGTTTATATATTTTTTTTGCTATTTTTGTTTCAGTGATTTCAGAGTAGAAAAAGGAAATGTCTTTTCTCCTCCTTCTTACAATTGGAATTCTCTTGTGCCTTTGAAAATTATTGATGCCTAAGCAGCATTCTAAACTAATGGAATCAGAATCTTCAAGGGTCAGTCTAGCAGCTGTGTAAGTTGATAAACTCCACAGGTGATATCTTTTTGGGAGCGAGACCTATAGTCTTAGCTAAACAAAGATAGATTTTAGCAATATTTTAAAGATTCTTTAAATCTACTTAAATCTACTTAATTTTATTGTCTTTATATGAAACTAATGTATGGCACACCTGGATGGCTCAGTTGGTTAAGCGACTGTCTTTGGCTCAGGTCACGATCCTGAAGTCCTAGGATGGAGTCCTGCATCAGGGTCCCTGCTCAGCAGAGTCTGCTTCCCCCTCTGACCCTACCCACTCTCATGCTTTCTCTCTCTCAAATAAATAAAATCTTTAAAAATAATAAATAAATAATTTAAAAAAAAAAATGAATGTACATTTTTAACCATGTTGTTATACCTTTTTAGGATTCTTGCTACTTCTTAACAATACAGTACTAAATTGACTTCACAAAAGCTACAGTTTTAAACTCTAAAAGTTTAGAAAGGGCTTTAATTACTAACTACAAGTTAACTCTGATATTATAGGAAGGTTGAATCTGGGTTCTGTTAGATTCCTGATGTTGGAATATGTTAGCCTCAAAAGTGAATGAAGTATCCTTTGAAACTCTGAACAATCTCTTGATGATTTCAATATAGTCAATCTACAATATTCACCCTTTCCTTGCAGCATAATCTTTTCATTACATAAGTTTATGATCTAGTAAAATGATGGCTTTCCTGTTCCTCAGTTATACTTCATTCTTTCCCTGCTGCATGATCTTGCTCCTTAAACTGAAATAGATATCCTCACCTTAGTTGATAAATTATACTGTCTTTATGAAGAACATTTTCAAAATCAATTTCTCCTCTTCCTTCAAGTTTTCCAACCCAGATGTTCATTCTTTATTTCTGAAACCTTGGGGTAATTCATTTGTATATTTCTTGAAATGCTTATTATATGATAATAATTTGTGTACTTGATTTTTTCTATAGAATGATATGAATATTATAAATATAGAATTATGATAGATAATTGATAATAGAATTATGTGATAATTATGTAGCATCTACTAAATCCCAGGCAATGGATTAAGGTTATTATTTGCTTTAACCCTTAAATATATGCAGTTTATAAAATTGTTTTTCTATTTTCTTAATGAGAAAATATGGACATAAGGAAGTTTAGTTCTCCCAAAATCACATGACTAGAAAAAGTGGGTATTAGAACATGTCTAACTGCAGAGGCAGCATTCTTTCTTTTTTTTTTAAGATTTACTTATTTATTTATTTGACAGAGAGAGAGAGATCGATCACAAGTAGGCAGAGAGGCAGACAGAGAGAGGGGGAAGCAGGCTCCCTGCCGAGCAGAGAGCCCGATTCGGGGCTCAGTCCCAGGACCCTGAGATCATGACCTGAGCTAAAGGCAGAGGCTTAACCCACTGAGCCACTCAGGGGCCCCAAGAGGCAGCATTCTTAACCACAATGCCCTGCAGTGCTGCAGGTGATCTACTGCTTTTTACTTTCATATGGTAAACCCTAGGATATTTATTCCATTGAATCTCATTATTTAACCCCTACCATCCATTTGATCTATTTAGGTTGCTTTTATACAATTATAAATGTAGGGATCTCAAGTCAACATTTTTGAATGTTTCTGTTTCCTCATTATACTTGAGAATTCTAATTAGAATATGTTCTCAGAGAACATGGCCTAATCACTAGTTCTGAGGCTTCCCCCTCCCTTTTAGTGGACTCCAATTGTTTTGTAGATCTGAATTGACAGCCATTACATAAAGCAGCCAGAAGATGATTAGCCAGGAAAGCTGAATTTTGTCAAGTTAATTACCAGTGGTACACATTGACTTTGATTCATGAATATGGCTTTTAGCAGAACTCTTAAAGTGAGATGTTAATCAGTCAACACTAATTTTTTATGGTTTAATGGAAATGTCAAAAGGAGGACTGCAGGAAAAGCCCAGGCAAGAGAGACCCTGGTGCGCACTGAAAAAATCACCAAATACAAAAGAAGCATTCATTTTATTTATTTGTGATTTTATTTATTCATGATTTTATTTATTTATTTGATAGAGAGAGAGAGAGCACAAGTAGGGGGAGCATTAGAGGAAGAGGGAGAAGCAGGCTTTCTGCTGAGCAGAGAGCCCAGTGTGGGTCTGGATCCCATGAACCCTGAGATCATGACCTGAGCTGAAGGCAGGGGCTTAACCCACTGAGCCACCCAGGTGCCCCAGAAGCATTCATCTTAAAGAAATGTTTTCAAGCTACTTGATCATGAAATGAACACTCCTCTGATTGCTACAGCTGCAATCAAATCAATCATCAGTGCTCTTGACAAACACACAGATCAACTGAGAGATTGTGCTCAGTTTTTCAGGTACAAACATTCCAAATTAAATGGAACTGTGTGGTACTAAGAGTGAATGCAAAAAGATAGGACAAAGAAAAAATGTGTCTTTATCAAATATAAAATATTTAAAATTTATTGTATACTTTGTGATCAAATTGAAAATATTCTGCAATCTCTTCCTAGTTCAATACTGAACAAATACCATTAGGGATAAAGCATCTCACAGTCAACCTAAGTCATTCATGCTGCTTTTTAAACTTACTGAGTTTCTTTGTCTCAGGGTGATAATAATCTCTTGGACTTCTTCCTCTCAGGGGGGAAAAAGATCTCCTTACCTGAACACTTTTGAAAATGACAGCATAATAGGAAAATACAAACTTTGTGTTTTGCTGCCAAATTTTGCTACTAAATACATATTTCAATTTCTGGGGGGAAAAAAATCTAAGTTTTATGGCATATAAGACATCCAAATTTTGAAGGTATATTTTAGCTTTTGTTTTTTAATTATTTTTTTTTATGACCAAGAGAAAACAATACCGGAAAATAAATGGAGCCTCGTTTGAGTTTATAAGCTCTTTGTTACCAGGCAACACTGAATTTCAAGAACACTATTATTTTGTATTTCAAAAACAGCAAATCAAGTATGATCTCAGCCACAAAATATTATGACCACATTCACCTCCTTACAATATTCATAAATACACATGTTGGTCTATCTGACTCCACTCAAAGCCCCAAGTTCATACCCAGGAGCTACAACTCTTTTATGAACAGATTGCAAGGGCTTGTTCCCAGTCTCTCCGCAGGTTAGCACATCCATAACTTGGAGAATAAATTCCTAGTAAAAATACTGTATCTAATGAAAATATACATCTACTCTATGAGTAAGGGCAGAGAATAATACAAAATACCTGCCCATTTATTAACACCATGTAGCCCAAAATTAGCATTTTAATATTTAAGATAACTATCAAATGCTACGGAATTAGGGGATTTACATCATTAAATCATTTAAAAGAAAGGATTCTTTTTTTTTAAAGATTTTTATTTATTTATTTGAAAGACAGAGATCACAAGTAGGCAGAGAGGCAGGCAGAGAGAAAGAGGAGGAAGCAGGCTCCCTGCTTGAGAGAGAGGAAATCTTAATCTCGATCTCATGACTCTGAGATCATGATCTGAGTCAAAATCAAGAGTTGGACACTTAACTAACTGAACCATCTAGTCACCCCTAATTTTTTTTAAATTTTTTAGAGAGAGAGTCTTCTTGTCTTTAAATTTAATTTTTAAATAATATTAAATAATTTCTCTATGACCTAATCTAGGAAGGATTTTGTTCAGATACATGAATATTTGGGGGGAAAAAAGGTTTTTTTCCTCTAAGTTACCAAATTTGGTATATAAATTAATCTTATGAGTTACATTACTTAAATCTAGTATGTTCATACTTATTTGTGATTTGACTTCCTTTGTATTTATACCAGTTTTTGTTTTTTAAAAATTGCATGTCAGGATATCTGCATGGCTCAGTCAGTTAAGCTTTTGCCCTGGACTCAGATCCTGATCCCAGGGTCCTGTGATAGAGTCCTACATAGGGCTCCCTGATCAGCAGGGAGCCTGCTTCTCCCTCTGTCTGCGGCTCCCCCTGCTTGTGCTCTCTCTCTCTCTGGTATATAAATAAATAACATCTTAAAAAAAAAAACTGCTTGTGTTTTCTGATTCATTCAGGTAGACATCTGTCTTATCTGTGACATAAATTTTCTTGTTATCAATAAATCAATCTCTATTCATTTTATGCTCTTTGCTCTGAATTCTGTTGAATATTTCAGTATTGTCACTTTGCTTTTCAATTGTTATTGTATTTTCATGACATATTTTTCAATATAGTTTAAACCTTTATGTCTTGTATATGACTTTAAAACTTCTTTTCTAAATAGCATGTGTTAGAATTGTATTTTTGTCCCAATCATAGAGCCTTTGCTTTTTTCCTTTTCTTTCTTATTTTGAAACTTCATCTTTGCAAAGGTATTGTTTGCCATTCACATTAATTAAGATATGTCACAGATTTTCTTTTAAGTATTTCCTTATTTTGTCGCCTTCTTAGCACAGTGGGCAGCACGTCAGTCTCATAAGTGTTTCCTTATTTTCCTTTTTATTGTTAGGATTTGTGTGTTTATTTTTACTTATTTTTCTTTATTGTTTGTCTAGTGGATTTGAAGGTATATATTTTTATTCCAACAGAATTTTTTCTTAATTTTAACACTTTTTACATCTTTTCTTGGTATCATTAATCCAAAAGTAAAAGTGTCTATTGTCTTGGTAAAACTCATTTACTGTTTCTGCATATATAATAATCTTTCAAATCTAGAGTGGGATTATTGCATTGTTTTAATATTTTTATTTTTCCAAAGTATTGACATTTTTATTACTATTCTATCACATCAATAATAATAAAGAATAGGAGTGCTCAGTACCTTAAGCATCTGACTCTTGATTTCAGCTCTGATCATGATCTCAGGGTCATGAATGAGATCAAGCCCCATATTGGGCTCTGCGCTGGGCAGGAAGCCTGGTTAAGATTCTATCTCTCCCCCTGCCCTTCCTTCCTCCCACCCAACTCACACTCACTCTTTCTCTAAAAAAATTAAAAATAATAAAATAAAAAATAAAGGATAATTACTGATGTTCTAATTCAGAGGTTGTTTGCCATCTTCCTCCCCCTTATTGTTGTCATAACAATTTTTATTATCATTGAAATGGAAGATATCTTACATTTACCTTACCATATCTGTTTATTCCTTTTCATTCATTATTCCTGCACTTTTTTTTAGTCATTTTAATTTGCTGACTCAAGATTTCCTTGAATTCATGAAATTTTCTTCCATTGTCATAAATGATTGCTTTTTCTGTTTGTTCTGGTCTTTTTTTTTTTTTTTAACTATTATTACTAAATGCCTCTTAAACACTAGTTGAATCTCTAAAGATCTCTTCTTGATCAGAAAAAGTGAGATTGCACTGGACAAACTTAAGCAAGGAAGACTTTATTCAAAACAAATACAATAGGGGAAAGAATATTGAACTTTGAAATTGAAAGAATTTTTCACTGAAAAAATATGGCGGAAGTTTTAAGAGTTGGGGCGGAAAAGTACGGACATACATTATCAGGGATGGTCAGTGTGATTAGGCCTTCTGTGTATGCTAATTGTTGCATATGTAAGTTTCTACCCTCCCACAGAAACTAGGCTCTGGGAGTGCTATCATTTTTTTTTTTAAGATTTTATTTATTTATTTGACAGACAGAGATCACAAGTAGGCAGAGAGGCAGGCAGAGAGAGAGGAATGGAAGCAGGCTCCCTGCTGAGCAGAGAGCCTGTTGCTGGACTCAATCCCAGGACCCTGGGATCATGACCTGAGCCAGAGGCAGAGGCTTTAACCCACTAAGCCACCCAGGCACCCCTGGGAGTGCTATCTTTCTTGATAATTACATTTCAAAGGATGGCTCCAGGTCCTTGAAAAAGACATTCCTGGATTTTAAAACTCGCTAGAGGCTGAAGAATGATTCATATACATTTCACAGGGACAGAGAAAAAAATTGCAATCACAAGTTTTCTGAAGTAAATCCTTCAAGAAAAGGGATATCTGGGACCTAGAGTCAGGAACAAGCCTGACCCTTAGTCAAGCTGAGGGGAACTTTAAGGCAGGCTTGGTTACATGTCACTAATCTTTTGTTATTTGGGTTTCTTCATACTTTTTGTGACTTCCAGAATCTCTTGAACTTGCCATTTGCATTGCTGATTTGGTGCACTTCCATCAGCAGTCTCTATTTTCATTTGGGTCATAATTTGGCAATTGTGTTTTTCACTCCGGGCAATTTTTCTTGTTTAAGATCATCCTCTCATCTTAATTACAAAAGTCTGATTTAATTTATTTGATCAAAATCAAAAGTTGATTTTTTTATATCAACCTAACATATTCTAAAATTTTCTATTGTGTTGTAGTAACCAATGCATAAGAATGTACTCGACTCTATTTTTCAAATGTCATTGTCTTGAATCAGAGTAAGTATTCCTTTGTTTGCTCCTGCTAATGGAGGAGAGTTTGTGCTTTTTTCAGTATTAAGCATTGGGAAGGGTTCTGCCAAAAACCTTGTGAATCTACTTCCAAATCTTCTAAGTGCAAATGAAAGAAGAGAGTAGCTTTCAATTATTTTGCTTTCATTTTGCTAAGCAGGAGCTCCAGTAGTCTGAAATGGTTGGTGATGACAGAAGTCAGGATATGGTCTGTCAGTCTATGCTGAAGAGCAGTTTATTTATTTATTTATTTATTTATTTATTTATTTATTTATTTTCTTTGTTGGAGGAACCAGTAGTTGGCCGGGCCATGCTTCCATTGTATGCCTATAAAATGCACTTCTAGAAATCCAGGTAGTTCATTGATTGTCCTCCCTTCCTCTCCTAAATATGCTAACATCTCTTCAAACTTGCTTTTTAAGAGGAAGGATTACTGAAATTCTACTGGCATTCAAGGTCAGTTTTAACCATTAGGCACTTAGGCACAATGCCTAAGATCCCTATTACTTTCAGGTGTTCACAAAAAGTTTTTAGTTTGCTTTAAATAAAATAAGGATAAATATAGTAATAGTGCATATATAATAATAAATCTAGCCGGGATTATACTCATCTTTATATGAAGACAGTTGTAAAACATAATTTGCAATTATTTTTTATGGAGGAGGGGGCCCACAAAAGTAGAAGTGCCTAGGATTTATGAAAATCACAATGTGGCCCTGCTATTGACTCTTCCACTTCCTTTTCAGATAAGTCTTTTTAATATATATAGAGATTTGTGGTCATATTAGTAGTTCCTTCATTCTAGTATGGCTTCACTATATAAGAACCATAGCAGAGGGTCTAGTTGTGAATTTCATCCATTGCCATCCTCCCAGTTTATTTCCCCCAGTTGTTTATTTCATAAGATGCCTATAGGACAGAGGGTGTGATCACTTTATATTGAATGATTTAGCTATTTTTTTTAATTTTTAATTTTTTTATTATGTTACCTTAGGTCACCACACAGTACATCATTAGTTCTTGATACAGTGTTCTATGCTTCACTGTTTGCATATAACACCCAGTGTTCCATGAAATCTGTGCCCTCCTTAATACCCATAAAGTAGGAGTCACCAGGAGTAATCCCATAAAAAACACATCAAGTGTTTCATAAGACACCTCGCAGGTTCTATACCCTTCGCTTCATAGAAAAATTCTCCAAGGTGTATCAAAACATCTCATGTGAGTCAGCCAAGGGACCTCCAATATTGCGGTGCCTGGGTGGCTCAGTCATTGAGCTGCTTCCTTGGGCTCAGGTCATGATCCCAGGGTCCTGGGATGGAGCCCCACATCGGGCTTCCTGCTCAGGGGGAAGCCTGCTTCCCTTTCTCTCAGTCCCCCTGCTTGTGCTCCCTCTCTCACTGTGTCTCTCTTTGTCAAATAAATAAATAAAGTCTTGGGACGCCTGGGTGGCTCAGTTGGTTAAGCGGCTGCCTTCGGCTCAGGTCATGATCCCAGCGTCCTGGGATCAAGTCCCACATCAGGCTCCCTGCCGAGCAAGGAGCCTGCTTCTCCCTCTTCCTCTGCCTGCCATTCTGTCTGCCTGTGCTCGCTTGCTCTCTCTCTCTCTGACAAATAAATAAATAAATAAAATCTTTAAAATAAATAAATAAATAAATAAATAAATAAAGTCTTAAAAAAATGAAAAAACAAAAACAAAAGAGGCCTCCAATACTAGACATGAAGGCCTAAAGATTCTGAAGATGGCTTTTCATCTGATAATTGCTTTGGTTATTAAATAGGAAATCTTAAAAGAGGATGGAACAATTTATCCTAACAAAAGGAAATCTAATATGCAATGATAATAACTCTCTTGAATAGCTAAGAGTTAATTATGTAGAATTCCATGGCCCAAGATTATCTTCATCCACTGGGCCTGGATGAGAACAACTTCATAATAAGCAGCACTGACCATGTACTTCTTACGTTCCAGGCCTCTTCCAATACATGCACGACCTAATGCAATCCTCTAGCAACCCGGTAGGATGCCTACTTTTACTATTAATATTTTACAGATAATAGAGCGGGCTTAAAGATTTTAAGTAACTTACTTAAAATCATATCTAGTAAGGGAAGAAGTAAAAGTCAACTAAATTCTATTTGGTTCTTTGCTGAAAAGCTTTTAAACTGATATATCCTCAAAACCCCTTTCTATTACATGGAAAGAGAAACACATTTGCTGGAGGGTTTTCATGCATTAAAGTTTTACTGCCTTTCTGCTTTTTCTTTCAGTCTACAGGTTTCCTTGCCGACTGTGGTTTCTTTAATTAAAAAACAAACTGAAAAATGGATAAGAAAAGAGAAAAGTCATACTACTCTCTGAAACCTTGTACATCACTAGACTTATTCTAAACTAACACTACTTTTCTCCTATAATGCCAAATTAACATTATGTAAATTATAGTTATGTAATATAAACTATATTATATGAGTTTATATTATATGTGTATACATATACATGTATGTATGTATCTACCAACAAGTAGACTTTCAGTAACTATTTGTTGATTGTTTGAGGGCAATGTTTCCCATTACACACCTCAACAAACCACAAACTCTTTGAGGGGAAGACAGTACTTAATAGAAACTTACAATCCCTTTCTCAAAACCTATGGCATTAAATATGCTCTGGATTGAGATATATTTTGGAATTTTGGAAGGACATATACTTTTCTAGAGTAGCAATGTGTAATGTAAAACATCAACACTTCTTGAGGAAAAATTGTGAATATTTATACCAGAAAAAAAGGTGAATGGCCTCAAATAAGTTCAGAATATATTTTGCTACCAAATTAGGTCAAAATGAGGCTTTGTCACCAATGAGGTACAAAGACTGCATATTTAGAGCTTTTTTGAATTCCAGAAGTATAAGAAAGAAAATGTTGACCTGTACATTGTAATACATGATGGGTAGCCATAGTACCCACGTAGCTGTGGTACATGATGGGTCACTCCTTCATCTTCTTAGTTAATGGAGAGTTCTGTCGTCCTCTATAGCTCAGATTCATGTGATATGCTCTAATTTACCAAACAGCATCCTTTGATAGAATTTATAAAAATGAACATTAAGGAGTACCTGGGTGGCTCAGTGGGTTAAAGCCTCTGCCTTCAGTTCAGGTCATGATCCCAGGGTTTTGGGATTGAGCCCCACATGGGGCTCTCTGCTCAGTAGGGAGCCTGCTTCCTCCTCTCTCTCTCTGCCTGCCTCTCTGCCTACTTGTGATTTCTGTCCATCAAATAAATAAATAAAATCTTTTTTTTAAAAATGAATGTTGAGTTCTGAGATTGAGTATCAAACTCAAATGGGCATTACTCTGCAGTAAAAATGAGATAATTTTTTAAGTTTTTTATTTTCTTAAAAGATTTTATTTATTTATTTGACAGAGAAAGAGGGAGAGAGCACAAGCAGGGAGAGCAGCAGGCAGAGGAAGAGGGAGACATAGGCTCCCTGCTGAGCAAGGAGCTCGATGCAGGCTCAATCCCAAAACCCTGGGATCATGACCTGAGCCAAAAACAGATGCTTAACTGACTGAGCCACCCAGGCAGCCTGAGATAACTTTTTTTAGAATCCTTAATATAGCAGAGAATTTTAAAACCTAGACAAAAGATCCAACATGAAAGAAAAAACAGGAGCTGGTCCTGAGTATGTTTATGGCAGTCATCCATCTAGCTTATTTTATTGACTTCTTTGGCAGAGGATATGATAGGAAGGGTGACAATCTAAGCACTCGGGATTACTATAAAGGAGGACTGATATACAAAATATCGCATCCTTTATATGAGTATCATGGTCTGAAAGATAACTCAGATAAATGGGGACATTTTTATGAACTATGATGTTTGGGGTTTGGAAAAAGGAGAGAGAGGAATCAACTAATAAAGTGAACTGTTCTCTCAAAGGGCAAAAAAATTGTATTTTCCTCACTTTCTATTTTATACAAGCATAACTAGGAAAAATGTTGAGCTACACAAAGGAGATATTTTGGTTATAGTTAATTTTTCAGAGATTGAAAACAAGATTCAATTATCTGGCAACCATATTACCTTTGCATTTCAAATAAAATTCAATTTCCAAAAACACAAAATAAAGAGCTGCATAAACTAAACACTATTTGTGTGTTCTAATCATTTCTTATACTTCTCTACTTTCCTGTGTACACACACACACACACACACACACACACAGATACATCCTTTAAGATGGGTAACCATTACCTAGGGATCTATCTATAGTGTTTAACAATAAAAAAAAAAAAAAAAAAAAGCATACTCTGAACTAAAACTTCAAAAGCCAATGAAAAAAGCTAGAATTTAAAAGACCAAATAACTGCAAATGAACATGATCTTCTAAACTTTTTTGTAAAGATTTTATTTATTTTAGAGAGAGAGCCAGCATTCATGCACTGTGGGAGCAAGGATAGGGGAAAGGGGAGGGAGGGGACAGCAGGAAGGGGAGGGAAAGAGAGAGAATCTCAAGCAAAGTCTGTGCTGAGTATGGAGCACAGGTGAGGCTCAGTCTCACGACCCTGAGATCATGACCTGGGCCAAAACCAAGAGTGTGAAGGTTGACCAACTGAGCCACCCAAGGCACCCCTAAACTTTTCTTTTTTGACTCTGACATAGTTTAGAGACATATGAATGAAAATTATATAGAATAAATTCATAAGCATGTTAATAAAAAAACCCCGCCACATTGTTGAATGTTAAAGTATTAGGCCAACAGGATAGATCTTTTAACAATATTCTACTCTTTTAACTTTAGCATGGTATTGACACAAGGTAAATACTTAATAAATACTTACTTTGTTGTCAAAGAGCCCTTGTAGTTAGGTAGCAAAGCATATTATGTACTTCCTCTGAACCATGCAAGAGTACATTAAGCAAATAAGAATGATTTATTTTATTGACCACATTAGCACAATGAGATAAGGTGAGTTCCACAATTTTGTATGAAATATAGTCAAGGCTCTGGACCTGATTCAAGGTTTATTGCTTTTTTTCAATAAAAGCCACTATACTTCCTTTCTTTCACCCGTTATATTTAGTTACTCTATTCTACATTCCAGATGGTCAGGTTAAGGAGGACTGCTATTTAGAAGCTGCTTATAAAATAGCTTAGAAATTATATAGCAAATTCTTGAGGTTAAAAAAAAATCATGATAACTAAAAAGATCTATGTGCAAAGCCTCCATAAATACTATACTCTGAAAATATAACTATCCTCAATTTTAAATCAAAGTGACTATTACTTCATCTTTCCATTGTGCTCATATATTACTGATTTAGGTGTCCTCCTATGAAAAAAAATCCATAAATGTGCATTATTCCATAAGATGAATCAGCAACTCTTAACTTTTCCATCTTGAGCACATTATTTCCAACTGAATGAGTAACACTTCTGTCCTCAAGGCACAAATAACTATATAATTAACCTTAATTGTCCAATGTTTAAAAAGGCTTGAACTTTAATAATATGGAGGTAATCAGACATAGATTTCAGATAACTTCCCTTAAAAGCTTTAACACTTCACACTAGCTAAGGTGAAAGGAAATAAAATTCAATGAAGCTATCTACCTAAGGGACACCTTTGGAATATGCTTTGATGGAAAGAAATCCCAAATTTTCATCAATGGACAGCCAGGGCCTGGAAATGCATAAAACAGTCTGTTAAAATAAAGATAAATGGTAGAGCCTGAAAGAACCTTGAAGGATACCTACAAAATCTATCAGGTATGAGTTCAAATCCTAGCCTATGACTTATAACTCTAAATATAGAACCTCACTTGGCCTCAGTTTCTTCATCTGTAAAAAGAGGATAATTTCTGCCCTATAGAGCCACGTAAGTAATCTATTCAATTTCACTGCTACAGCATGTGGGATGCTTACAGGGCTTCAGCCATTGCCCTGGAGCCCTCTTTTTGCCCACTGAAAGAGAAGCAGACTAACGGGCACTACAGAAAAGACTGAATCCACCGAAACCAACTCTGAGCATCTACTGGATGTCTCCTGGGTAATTCATTAGAGAAGGCACTAAAAAACGTTTATAATCCTCAAGAATAACTTTAAAACCATCCAGTATATTCTTGGTTTCAAATGAAAATGCACATTGCTTTAAAAAGAGATACCCATCAGGTGGGATAAAGGAAATATATTATAGACTCCTGATTTCACATGAAAACATAAAAAGCAGAGAAAGAAAATAAAACAATCTACTGTTCTTATAAGTCAGTCAATGAAAAATTTAGAAAGTTTCTTCTTGCAAGACAAGGTATGTAACCCATTGCCAAAGAAATCCCCAGTTTACTTAATATATTTAAAGCTGATTAAAGAATGAATAATTTCAGGCCTAGTTATGATAAACCTAATTTTAAAAGAATTTGTAGGCACAATTCCTTTATAAGAGGCCCCTATATTGCCTAAGAAATACTAAAAGAGATTCCTCCGGGTGCCTGGGTGGCTCAGTGGGTTAAAGCCTCTGCCTTCCGCTCAGGTCATGATCCCAGAGTCCTGGGATCAAGCCCAGCATCAGGCTCTCTGTTTAGCAGCGAGCCTGCTTCCCTTCCTTTCTCTCTGCCTGCCTCTCTGCCTACTTGTGATCTCTGTCTGTCAAATAAATAAATAAAATCTTTAAAAAAAAATAAAATTAAAAAAAAAAAAAGAGATTCCTCCAACATACTAGGCACCATGCTTAAAGGAGTGATTGTATCCAATGGTGACTATAATGCTGGCTTCAATTTAAACCAAAGCAAGAAAAATAAAACCATGGTTTCATATAGAGCTGTGAAACCATTTTCCTCATGAAGCTATAGGATGCCTTCAAGGAAAGAGTAGAATTGACTTGACACAAGAGAAATGAAGTATATTCGAAGATGATTTTGTATTTGCTAATTTTGACACCCAGTTCATAAGCAGAAATTCTCTCATTTGAAATATTAATTTACCTTACTAGATGAAACTTAAGTAGAGTTTATGACAGAACTTAAACAAAGAATTTTTTTTAAGTTGGAAAGCCAATGTTTAAAAGAATAGTATGTGTAATATGAAGAGTATGATTACATACCAAGTGACATTGTTCTAAGCTCTTTACATGAAAAACAGTTCAATATTCATTTTAGTTTAATCTAGTGAATTTACTATTATTTTAGCCTCCTGAATATCCTTTATTGATTTTTATCATCCTTATAACTCTGGGAAGAGATCCAGTTGGTTTTCAACCATGATTACACTAGTAATTGTTGCCAGATTCTGAATTAAGGCTATCTACCTATCTCTTTTCACTTTAGGTTAAGCCCATGAATTCCAGACATGCTTGGGAAATACAGTCAGATTTCCTATATCCAGACAGTCGTATTTGCCCACATCCAGCAGCAAGGTCCTATAGGTAAAGCTTTTACTCATCATATATACTGAGCCTGTATTCCAAAGGAAATATTGCTCTACACGTTACACTCTAACCTTTCAACATTCATGTTAGAGTTTGTCTCTTATTCCAAGCTGTTTAGATTTGTAGTAGTAGTAGAACTAGAGATAAAGAAGAGAAAGAAGAAGAAAGAAAAAGGCATCTAGCATCTCTACAAGGAAATGGAGAAGGATGACACTGGAGCCATGTCAACATGGGTTCTAATGGCCAGCCCCCTACTTAGTAAATAACCTCTTGTCATAGGAAAGTTATTTTATTCCTATATTCAAATCTCTTTCCTTAGACTTAAAAAAAATGGTTTTACTTAATACTTATCTTTTGAGTTTATGTGAAGTTTAGGGGGCAATATTGATAAAATATCTTATGTAATGCCTAACATCTGGAAAGTAGGTTCCAAGAAATGGTAGTTGGCTTTTTTGCCTGCACTTCCCTCCTTAATCATTTTCCTTTAACCATTTTCCTATGTCAAGACAGGAACCAAATCAATTAAATCTGAATATCTGAATGGTGGGGCCCAGGCATCAGTATTGCTAAAGTTACCCAGGTGATCTTAATATCTAGCATAGGTTGTAAAATAGTCTTATCATCCTGACTTTCAAATTATTAGAAATACCTGTGGAATTTAATCCTTAATCTCAAGGGTACATTTACTAGTTACTTGTCATGGCAAATTACATTCAGACCCATATTCTCTAACTGGTAGACTAAAAAAAAACTTGAAATTACTTGGTAATGAGAAAGCATCAGGGGTGTCCCATTGCTTCCCCCCAGACTTAATTGTAATAAAAACTTGAGATGCAACCAGATTTCTTTCTTTTTTTTTTAAAAGATTTTATTTATTTATTTCACAGAGAGAGATCACAAGTAGGCAGAGAGAGAAAAAGAGAGAGGAGGAAGCAGGCTCCCTGCCGAGCAGAGAGCCCGATGCGGGACTCGATCCCAGGACTCTGGGATCATGACCTGAGCCAAAGGCAGAAGCTTAACCCACTGAGCCACCCAGGCACCCCCAGATTTATTTCTTAAAAGCAACAGGAATGTCATTTTTTTCTTTACCACAAGTCATAAATTCAGGCCCTGGAAGATTACTTGTGTTATTTTTTGATAGTAAGGAAAAAATGTATTAGTAATGTTAAATTAAAGAAAAAGAATCCTGCTAATGCACATCATATTATACAATAAATTAAGCTGCTTTGCTGTTTTCTCCCATTAGCTAATACTGTTGATGTGGCTATTATTTTCTTAAAGTGTTACCGGTTAGTAAAAAAAAAAAAAAAAAAAAAAAAGTGTTATCAGTTAACAGAGAAGGGTTGGTACCAAAGGTAATTAGAACAGTACTACTCAGGGGCGTCTGGGTGGCTCAGTGGGTTAAAGTCTCTGCCTTCGGCTCAGGTCATGATTCCAGGGTCCTGGGATGGAGCCCAGCACTGGGCTCTCTGCTCAGCAGGGAGCCTGCTTCCCTTCCTCTCTCTCTCTCTCTCTCTCTCTCTCTCTCTCTCTCGGCCTGATTCTCTGCCTACTTGTGAACTCTGTCTGTCAAATAAATAAACAAAATCTTAAAAAAAAAAAAAAGAACAGTATTACTCAAAGGGTGGTTCTCAGAAAGGCAACATCTCAGAAATCGGCACCACCTGAGAGTCTGTGAAAATGCAAATTAGCCAAACCCACTCCAGACTACTGAACCAGAATCTTGGAGAGCATCTGTTTTAACAAGCTATCCCAGTGATATCTGACACATATTCATGCTTGAGAATCACAGACTTAGAGGATGTCCAAAGCAAATAAAATTCAGTTCATAATTTAATCATGTTATATATTTTCATCTCATTCCTTTCTTCATCCATTTTTCCTTTCTCCACACACACACAAAAATGCTTACAAAATAATTTTCACCCAGAGGGAATTAGTTCATTCAGCTGTGGAATGACCATGAGAATTTTGGTGAGGTTCTGGGCTAAAAGGATCAATATTTATCTTTTTGAAAGAAACTAAGCATTTGTAGTCCCTTTTTTAGTGAGTGGATTGCATGCAGAGCAGAGAGCTTAATATTGGTCATATTCTGTTCGAGCAGGTCCTGAAGAAATCAGAATCACCAGGAGCTGGATAGTATAAAGCCTCAATTTGAATGAGCTACAGAGAGTTAATGTGATATACTGACTTTCAGCTCACTGAAATAAAATCTTGCATTTTGGTTGCTCTGTGATGAATGCCTACATATGTGTTCATAAAATAATTTATATTACATAGAGTTCTAGACAACACTTACATCTTATAAGGTAACTAGTTCAGAATTGAATAAATGAAAGTCTGCAGGAAAGCCAATTCAAAGTATCATTTCTTAAAGCAAAGAATAAATAATATTGCCCAGCAACTTTTATTTCTGAGACTGTACAATAGAAGATAGCATCTCAATGATAAAGGGTTAGCAATTCAATATGCTACTGTATCTTTTCCATTTCTACTGAAGATGGACAAGATAACTTCATTATTGATCAACATTTTAATCATGTCTGAAATGAAGAAGTGTAGGAGATATATTTCAGTAATAGGGGATCCTTTGAGTGAGATTTTACAACACTACCCCTTAACCTATTAATTCCAGAAGTATCCCATACGACCACTCTGGAAATCTCCACTTTCATGAGTTATGCAAATTGCATGAACTTCCTGGGTTTAGTAATGCTTCAGATGAACATCTAGTTCTTGAAATTCTGAAAATCCTTAATGTGTCTATTGGTGGAGATTTTCAAACAAACGAGATGCTTAAGTCAACTTTCAGTTATCCTTATAATTATAGAAGACCTACTATATAGAAAATCCAAGATAAAAACTTACAATTTAAAAATTTTATATTGATTACAATATTTTTTATAATAGACTACAAATTTACATTCATAGGTGGTTGTCTAATTTTTTTTAAGTTAGTAACCCAAATTCTAACAAGAGAATAGAATGAGGCCATAATTAATTATCCCATCTCTTACCACTTAGGTAGTCAAAGAGAAAGAGATCTTGGAGTGGTCAGAAGAATCCTAATTACCACCTAGGGAGGTCACTTGACTTCCTCTAGCTCCTCTTAAACAGTGAGAAATAGAGCAGAGTGTAATCTGAAAATATGGGGGGCAGGGAGAGGGGTATTCTGCCATTTAAAATAATACATTAAACTAAAGCACTAAATATGGAAAAGACATATGACTTTACTTCCCAATGGTTCTCAGGCAACAAAGCACAGAGTTTCTGGTTGGACATTTAACTTACTTTTTCATTTTTTTCTTAATGTACATAACTCCTCAGTACTATCCCTGAGTACTAACTTTCTTCTCTTCAGCCTGCATGACACTTTTTTTTTTAACATGATAGGACTTTAAAAACATAATATTTACAGCATGATTTCCCCACCACTTCCCTTATCAAATGCTTCTTTTGTGAAAAAGTGTGCTAAACAATTTACATGTGTCATGCCATTTCATAAATTTAAAAATCTGTCTATGAAAATACATTGCATAATCAAGAGGTTATTAGCATAAGGAAATAGAAATCACTGAGTAAACCAATTCTACTTTTTGTTCCACGTACTTTAATTTACTACCATATAAACAAGTATGATGAAGACCTTGACAAATAAGCTTCTTGAGATCGCAGCTTTGATTTTGGTTAACTTCAAGTTTATTTAAATTTATGCTAAGTAAATAAATCATTCCTATAATGACTTCCATGAATTATATGAACTCATGATTTGAGGGAGAGGGATATTTCTCTAGATGTTATATCACTTCAATGATATTTTTCAGAAAGCAGTAAAAGAAAAAGCAAGGATATGGGATTAAAAATAGAAGATTCAGTTCATTTAACAACTCTTCAATAAGTTTACTTGATGTTGAAATGAACACAAAATAGGCTGACCAGACCATCTTTGTGTTCAAGAGACAGCTTAAAAAGTTGGAATATTAAGCTATTAAAGTAATATAGAAGAATTACCTTTTTAAAAAGATTTTATTTATTTGACGGAGAGAGAGATCACAAGTAGGCAGAGAGGCAGGCAGAGAGAAAAGGGGAAGCAGGCTCCCTGTTGAGCAGAGAGCCCAATGTGGGGCTGGATCCCAGGACCCTGAGACCATGACCTGAGCCAAAGGCAGAGGCTTCACCCACTGAGCCACCCAGGCACCCAAGAATTACCTTTTAGTAATATTTTACTAGCACAATTCCAACTATGTTGAAAATTCCTATGAGGTAGGTACTAATTATATATAGTGTGAAAACTTCCATATGATTAAGATCAATGCCTTATAGGTAACTTGTAGTGAATGTTTGTCGATCTGATTAGAGAAAAAATATTTAGGAACTTATAGGAACCAGTGTCATTGGAAATAATCCAGGAATTGTTTATAGAAGCCTTAAGCTTCAAATGAATAAATATAGAGACAAGTTACCACTATTTATAATAAATAGCATTAACAAAGACACCGAAGCAATAATGTGGGTGGTTTTTAAAGAATAAGAAAAGCAAGGAAGTTTCTTTTTAGGGAGTAGTAAATATTATTGTTGAATAGGTAATACATATATACCTGTTACCTTGAAAAGATCTTTGGAGAATTTGGTCCTTAAATTTGGAATTTAAATAAGCAGACAATAATTTTTTTCTGACGTACTTTTTGATCCTCTTTTTTTTTTTTTTTTTGCTAATTAGCTGAAACTTATTTAAATTCATGCAGTACATATTTTTCTAAAAGCCCTTCCAGGCAGTGGAGAATATTCAAACAGGTTATTTCTGTATCAGTGGTTTTGGTACGTCCATAGTATGTGGACATTGGGTCATACAGATTAGTATTTGATCTAGTTCAGCCCCTTCCTAGCCACTGATCACAGGTTATTCGACTTCCATGTACCTCATCTGCAAAGGAGGTAATAATAATATGTAAAGCACAGAGATGTTTTGACAATTAAGACAGGTAATTTTTTTTACAAGTAATTCATTTAAAGGCATAAAGCAAAAATGCAATAAATCATAACCCCCATTCTAATTTTTGAAATGGTGCCAATAATACAGAACTGTTTTAAATTGTTTCTTCCCTGTGATTGAATATGAAATAGATTGTGGAGAGAAGCAGTGTTCAGGAAATGGAATTTAGTGAGCTTATGAAACCACAAAGTGGAGATAGCAGCCGGTGTATTTTTGACAAGATCTGCCTAATATGCAGGTCAAACTGAAGTTAATGATTTAGAAGTTAGCATATAGATAGCAATCAAAACCATCACTGGATATAATACCTCATAGTAAGTGTATTTAAATTGAGGTAATGGGTTTAGGGCAAAAGCCTCAGGAACTCTGAGGCTTAAAAGCAAGGTAAAGGAAGAAAAGACTACAAAATTTACAAAGGTTTCTGAAGCTTAAAAGAAAAACCAGATGATGGTTTCATGAAACCCCAAGGAACTGAGATACATCAATCAGATACTGACCAATAATGCTGCAAAACAAACACCCCAAAATTATAATGAGATTTTTTTTTTTTCTTGCTCACGGGTCCACAACTTGACTAAGCCAGATGCTTTAGGATGCAGGGTGACCGTGCTTGGCTCCAAGCTTTGTATTAACTCCATGTCTGCTCACATGTTTCCACATCCACTTAGAACGAGCAGGTTCTCAGCATTTGTGCTTCTCACAGCAGACTACAGGGTGTAAGAACTAAGCCAAACCACAGATGCATAAGGTCTGCTTAGTTCACACCCACTACTATTCCACTGAACAGAGAAAGTCACCCCATTGAGCACATCAACTGTTGTGACCATAAGCTCTATCAACAATGGGAATGGGAAAAAAATGAAAAAAAATTTTTAAGATTTATTTATTTGTCAGAGAGATTGGGAGAGAGAGCACAAGCAGGGGGAGCAGCAGGCAGAGGGAATGAGAGAAGTAGGCTCCCGCTGACTTCATCTCAAGATGACCTGTGCTGAAGGCAGACTCTTAATCAACTGAGCCACCCCGGCGCCCCTGTAACCCTTCTTTAAATCTCTGAGAGAGTGAACTTCTCTCTTTCCTAATTCCAATACCTCTACTTATTAAGTACTGACTCCCAATTTTCCACAACATGAGAAAAAAATTTGCTCTAATCTTTATATGCTTTTGAAACTCCAATCTTTCCTTCTCAACTCCCTAATTTTTCCCCATGTTCAAACTTTTCAGCTACATTTTTATTTTCATTGTTTTCTCTTTCTTATTTTAGAATTACTAGTCTGTAGTTTCTAAATATATGACCTAAGCTATGGTAACACTCTCCTTCCATTTTCTTAATTCATTGTAATGTAACAGGAAAGCCAATTTCTGCCTACGTGTTTTTTTTTTTCTTTTTAGGTTCTGGATTACATCTTCCCACCTTTTTAGGGTCATCATTATATCCATTATTACTTCTTTCTTGGATCTCCAAACTTGACTTCTCTGCTGGCTTCCCAGCATCAGCATTTAAGCATGTTTACTTCTCTTTCATCTTAGAAATGATGCAGACAGAATTAAACAGAATCCTTCATTGAACTCCTGCTTCCCACAAGCTACTGCAGTCATTTTTCCCTTTTCTCTACCACAGCCAAATTTCTGTGAACTTTCATCTATGTTCACTTTACTATTCTTCACCTTCAATTTGTTCTTTAACCTCTGAAACCTGTTTCTTATTTATACCAAACATTTCAGTAAAACCGCAATTCACAAGGTTACCCAAATACCTCTTCATTCCTAAATCCTATGGGTACCTTTCAAATATTACCTACTTGACCCTTTAGCAGAAATTACACTGTTGAATTTTCCTTCTTGGTTAAGATCTTTTGGTAGTTTTGATTTATTGTTAAGAAACTGTCATTTTTGGGGGATGCCAGGGTGGCTCAGTTGGTTAAGTGTAAGGCATTCCACTTTACGCTGATATTTTTAGTAACATATGTATTAGTGTCATCTTCCAGAATATGTTCCAGAAGGGTTGTGGAGGAAAGCTGGGTTTAAAATTCAAAAACAGAAATAACTAGGTTATGTGTGAATTACACTAAGAAACCTAAAAAGATAAATAAAATGGTTTCTGAGTCCAGCAAGACTGTCTCCTTACCTACACTAGCAAAAACCTAAAAGAAGTTCCTTTGTTCTTCAGTTTTCTTTTAAAAAATAGAAGGCAGTATGAAAAAACATGATTTGTTGTAACATTTGTAGCATTGTTTCTTGGTTGGTTTTTAAGAAGTGTTTTATTGATAAGCAGTCATAGTCATATCTACCACCTTAAATCAGACAACTTTCAGTGGAAATTTTCTAGTATTTATCAGAAACCAATAATTAATGGAAAATGTGAATAGAAAATCTTAGTGATATAATTCTGATTTCTAAAATAAAAGCATAGGGGGCCTGGGTGGCTCAGTGGGTTAAGCATCTGCCTTCAGCTCAGGTCATGATCTCAGGGTCCTGGGATTAAGCCCTGCATTGGGCTCTTTGCTTGGCAGGGAGCCTGCTTCCCTGTCTCTCTCTCTGCCTGCCTCTCTGCCTACTTGTGATCTCTATCTGTCAAATAAATAAATAAAATCTTAAAAAAATAATAAAATAAAAGCATAACCAAAAGTAATATGCCATTATTTCTCTCAAATATAAAACCAGGGGCACCTGGGTGGTTCAGTTGGTTAAGCATCTGCCTTCGGCTTGGGTCATGATCCCAGGGTGGTAGGATGGAATACTGCATTGAGCTCCTTCCTCAGCAGAGAGTCTGCTTCTTGCTCTCCCTCTGCCACTCCCCCTCTGCCTGTGCTCTTTTGCTTTCTCTCTCTCTGTCTGTCAAATAAATGGATAAATCTTATTTTTTAAAAATCAAATATGAAACCAAAGAAATGGAAGAAAAACATAAACTTCAAATTAAACTCAAAATCCTACTACATCATATAATTTACACTGGAGAAAGGCACTCAGAAATAAAAAGTCACTGGGAAAGTTATTATAAAATAATGCATCAGTTTTATTAATATTTATATAAGAATTAGAGCAAGTGATCTTTGCTCTGAGTTTGTAAATAAATTATTCATGGTTCCCAACCACCTTGAGAATTTGGCAAGCTACAAAAATATTATTGTAATAATCTTAGCAACCCAGAAACTATCCCTCCAAAGGTCACCCAGGAAACTGAAGACTCCAAAATATCATTCCTTCTTTATATTTCTTTCTCTTCCTCTTCCAATAAAACACTTTTTTGGCAGAAAAAAATCCATCACCCATGACTGATCATCCAAAAAAAAAAAAAAAAAGGTATGGCCCAACACAGCAGAAGACCCAAAAAATTATTTCATGCACTGAAATAGGTTAGTATTTAACATGAAGAAAAGGAAGCCCTGACTGTGATGTTCATGGAAGTGATGTTCATGACTGGTCCTCTTTTGATAACAATGAAAAGAAATAATAGAAAAGAAAGAGGAAGAGGAGAAAAGCAGGGAACAAAATGATAAAAAGAAATAATGGGATCCTTAATCCTTTTTTTTAAAGATTTTATTTATTTATTTGACAGACAGAGATCACAAGTAGGCAGAGAGGCAGGCGGGGGTGGGGGGGAGCAGGCTCCCTACTGAGCAGAGAGCCTGATGCGGGGCTCGATTCCAGGACCCTGGGATCATAACCTGAGCCAAAGGCAGAGGCTTAACCCACTGAGCCACCCAGGTGCCCTGGGATCCTTAATCCTTAAGGTATTTAAAAGCAATCCTTTTAGGTTTAGTCTGGGCTGCTCTGTGTGTGTGTGTGTGTGTGTGTGTGTGTGTGTGTGTTTATATGTATGCATTTTGGGGAAATGAGCACTGGCTCCATCTAAGTCGACTGAAATTTTTACTTCTCAAATGTAGTCTGAGGAGTACCAGAGATGCTGTTAGAAATGCGGACTTCCAGGGATCCCTGGGTGGCTCATTCAGTTAAGCATCTGCTTTCAGCTCAGGTCATAATCCAGGGCCCTGGGTTTGAGTCCCACAGGGGCTCCTTGCTCAGTGGGGAGCTTACTTCTCCCTCTCCTCTGCAGCTCCCCCTGCTTGTGCTCACTCCCTCGTTCTATGTCTGTCAAATAAATAAATAAAATCTTTTAAAAATTATAATGTTTCTAAAATATTTTACTAGTTTACTAAAATAAAAAAGACATATATGTCCTGTTGAGTAACCCTAAATGTGAGGCACTGTTCTAGGCACTGTAAATTCAAAACCAAACCAAACCTGAGAAGACATGTATAATTTAGTAAGGAAAGGTAGACATGGATACAAGTATGGATAATGAGGGGCTTGTGGCAGAAGTCTGTAAGGGTGCACTGGAGATGTAAACAAGAAGGGTGCTGATCTAACCAGGGGAAGTTAGGCTAGGAGAAGCCACCTGAATGAGGAGGCATAGAGTAATCTGAAAGATTGAAAGATGATGGGAAACTTGCTAGGTACAAACGGAGACACAAGAAACACTGCCTACCTCAGTTCAGCACCAAAGATGCTTAAAAAAAAAATAGATGTTGCTTTAACTCAGAATTCTGCCTGAAGTCCATTATTAAGAAATGTTAAAGAAAAGTATGATCTGCGGGACGCCTGGGTGGCTCAGTGGGTTAAAGCCTCTGCCTTCGGCTCAGGTCATGGTCCCAGGGTCCTGGGATCGAGCCCTGAATCGAGCTCTCTGCTCTGCAGGGAGCCTACTTCCCCCCCTCTCTCTCTGCCTGCCTCTCTGCCTACTTGTGATCTCTGTCTGTCAAATAAATAAAATCTTTAAAAAAAAAAAGTGTGATCTGGTATAAATGAAATAATTCTCCATTACTATCCATCATCCACAGCACTTGCCCCATCTCAAATAGAAGCCAGTTTAGGGATAAACGAACAGATAAGCATATGTCAGTTGAACGGAAGGGCCATGACAAAAATGAAGCAGAAATAATAAATCAAGACTCAAATAGCAGTATCAAATCAAAGGATCACTGCAAGCAATTGTGAAGGAAAGTATTCTCTGGATGAAACAAAATCCTTTTGGGGAAAGGCTTCTTTAAATTTTAATTCTCTAATGAATCAACTAATTTGCAATAACTGGCTTTGAAAAGCACATTAGAGAATTTTTGGACATTCAGAAAGTGCCCAGTATTGCCAATATATCCCAGGATAACACCTGAACAAGAACAGCATTAAAAGGAGATAGAGAGTAAAGAAACAAATAAGAAATTATGTACAATTACGAAACATCAGTTATTTGTTGTGACTTCTCAGTATAAAATTTTAGCAGGTTATCCAAAAATATAAGAATTTTTATTACAAGTATAAGCTTTTCACATGCCAAGGAGTCATTCTTCAAGCACATTTTACTCTGACTAATAGAATCATTTAGGTCAGTAGTAATGGTAATTTTTCCTCCTTACAACTAGTCACTTTACCACAGTAAAAATAAGTAAGGAAAAAATCTGCAGTCTAGTGAGATCAAACATAAGAAAAAAAACCCCTGTTTCAAATATCTCTAAAAATCTCATTACTACTAGACATCTTTCTCTAGTGATTTAGTCATGTCATAAATGACTATTTTATATCCCCGTATAACAAATATGATTGCATGCAAACTGGAAATTGATGTGTTTATGAAACATGCATGGTGGTGTTCTGGTGTTCTCAGTCATGGCTGGGGATGAAATCCAAAGTTCTGTACACCTGTGGACCTCTGTGACTTTTAAAAACACAGGTATTACTTAGCAGAATTCTAGCTCTCGAAGAGGCTACAAAAAAATTAAGATGAAAATATATGACTCAGTACCTTTATTTAATTTTTTCCTTAATCATTCAAAGTGCATTTTTATAACATTCTAATAACAAGATGAAGTCAAAAATGGAATTATTATAACAAATAATAATTAAAATAATCTCTTATTAAAAAAGATGATTTAGAGAGTATAGGCCTGCCAATTTTGGAGCAAGATTTCTTATTAAGAATTGATATGCTGGGGATGCCTGGGTGGCTCAGTCGGTTAAGCCTCTGCCTTCGGCTCAGGTGATGATCCCTGGGTCCTGGGATCGAGTCCTACATTGGACTCCCTGCTCAGCACAGAGCCTGCTTCTCTCTCCACCTCAGCCTACCTCTCTGAGTAAGTGTAACTTATTCTCTAGAGTAAGTGTCCTTAACATTTTTGAAATCACAAACACAAAAATCTAATAACTAATACCTTTCTTTTAATTCATTAAATCCTCAAAAAACATTTTAAGGGGTGCCTGGGTGGCTCAG
>PISX010009507.1:0-75745 GCA_004024625.1 Mellivora capensis
TTCCATACTCCTGGATTGGAAGAACAAATATTGTGAAAATGTCTATGCTACCTAAAGCAATCTACACATTTAATGCAATCCATATCAAAATCCCACCCATTTTTTTCAAAGAAATGGAACAAATAATTCTAAAATTTATATGGAACCAGAAAAGACCTCGAATAGCCAAAGGAATATTGAAAAAGAAAGCCAAAGTTGGTGGCATCACGATTCCGGACTTCAGGCTCTATTACAAAGCTGTCATCATCAAGACAGTATGGTACTGGCACAAAAACAGACACATAGATCAATGGAACAGAATAGCCCAGAAATAGACCCTCAACTCTTTGGTCAACTAATCTTCGATAAAGCAGGAAAGAATGTCCAATGGAAAAAAGACAGCCTCTTCAATAAATGGTGTTGGGAAAATTGGGCAGCCACTTGCAGAAAAATGAAATTGGACCATTTCCTTATACCACACACGAAAATAGACTCAAAATGGATGAAGGACCTCAATGTGAGAAAGGAATCCATCAAAATCCTTGAGGAGAATGCAGGCAGCAACCTCTTTGACCTCAGCTGCAGCAACATCTTCCTAGGAACATCGCCAAAGGCAATGGAAGCAAGGGCAAAAATGAACTACTGGGATTTCATCAAGATCAAAAGCTTTTGTACAGCAATGGAAATAGTCAACAAAACCAAAAGACAACTGACTGAATTGGAGAAGATATTTGCAAATGACATATCAGATAAAGGGCTAGTGTCCAAAATCTATAAAGAACTTATCAAACTCAACACCCAAAGAACAAATAATCCAATCAAGAAATGGGCAGAGGAAATGAACAGACATTTCAGCAAAGAAGACATCCAGATGGTCAACAGACACATGAAAAAGTGCTCCACATCACTCGGTATCAGGGAAATACAAATCAAAACCACAATGAGATATCACCTCACACCAGTCAGAATGGCTAAAATTAACAAGTCAGGAAATGACAAATGCTGGCGAGCATGCGGAGAAAGGGGAACCCTCCTTCACTGTTGGTGGGAATGCAAGCTGGTGCAACCGCTCTGGAAAACTGTGTGAAGGTTCCTCAAAAAGTTGAAAACAGAACTACCCCATGACCCAGCAATTGCACTACTGGGTATTTACCCTAAAGATACAAACGTAGTGATCCGAAGGGGCACGTGCACCCGAATGTTTATGCAGCAATGTCTACAATAGCCAAACTATGGAAAGAACCTAGATGTCCATCAACAGATGAATGGATAAAGAAGAAGTGCTATATATACACAATGGAATACTATGCAGCCATCAAAAGAAATGAAATCTTGCCATTCGCAACGACGTGGATGGAACTAGAGGGTATCATGCTTAGTGAAATAAGTCAATCAGAGAAAGACAACTATCATATGATCTCCCTGATAATGAGGAAGTGGAGATGCAACATGGGGGACTAGGGGGCTAGAAAAAGAAGAAAAGAAACAAGATGGGATTGTGAGGGAGACAAACCATAAGTGACTCTTAATCTCACAAAACAAACTGAGGGTTGCTGGGGGGAGGGGGTCTGGAAAGAGGGTTAGGGTAATGGACATTGGGAAGGGTATGTGCTCTGGTTAGTGCCATGAAGTGTGTAAACCTGGCGATTCACAGACATGTACCCCTGGGGATAAAAATATGTTTATAAAAAAAAATAATAAATTGAAGATTGCTGCCAGGACCCTCAGCAAAACTGGAAAAGGGAAAGAGTATTCAACAGCATCTTCTACTTTTCTTTTTTGGGCTTTTCTTTTCCCATGCTCTTCGAATGACCATTGTCCATACCCAAAATGACTTCTGACTGCCCAGCATTCCTATGCCATTTGACTCAGAATTGGACTATGAGTTGGACTAGGCTTTCTGGTCATATCAATTCTGTGATTTTTGCTTTATTTCTATCATTTTGATTTAAATAATGTTGATTTTTGACTGAGCCTATGTAACAGTTTCATGATCAAGCATTTCCTTATAAACCAAAACAAGTTTTAGAGTTGTGGAATACATGAAAGTGATTTTTAGCAGGGAATATTATCTTGTATTCTCCAGTAACTATGGCTACCACTAACTGTCACAAGACGAAAATATTGCAACCAGTCCTGGAAATCAAACACTATCTGTTACCAACATACAGTCCTCAGAACTCCTATTATCAGTTTTGTTTCCTTTCTTTGGAAGTTTTCCAATTCTATTATAACCTGTCTTAGATAAATCAATTAGAATTCTAGCCAGGAATTGTGTATAAGGTCCCTGAATCCTTGGTCCTTAGATCAGTCACATGTGCTTCTTTGCTTTAACCTCTACTTTTACACATATATTTGTGTGCATGCCCCCCCGCCCAAGCTTTCTTTATCTGAAACAGTAATTTTCAACTGTGGCTGCTAGGTATAATCACATGGAGCCCTCTAAAAACCCAAGTTTATGTATGTTTCCATTTCAGAATAGTTAATCAAAATTTCTGAATGAAGATAGGCACTAGTATTTTTATAAGTTCCTCAATTCCAGAAATGTCAAATTGATAATATAGTCCAAGGAATATTTTTATACCGGGGAATTTACAACTTAATCACATTTAAAGTGGTATCATACCACATAATAATGATTGAATTTATTAGTCCTCTGGCCTTGTAATACACAGTAACCAGAGACATCTAGTAGATGAACTCAACATTTTCTATGCATGTAGTGAAAGTAAGTATGAAATGTGTTGAATTTCCATCAAGGTAGTTGTTCATTGATCTGTGAGCATACCTACAATTCTTATGATTTGTGTTTTCATTTAGGTTAAGATATGGTAATTATTTACATTTATAGAAATATAATATTGTTTAAATAGCAATTAAAATTTGTTTCTTGGGGGCCTGGGTGGCTCGATTGGTTAAGCATCTGCTTCGGCTCAAGTCCTGATCCCAGGGTCCTGGGATAAAGCTTCTGCTTAGTGGGGAGTCTGCTTCTCCCTCCCCTTCTGTCCCTCTCCTTGCTTGTGTGCTATCTTTCTCACTCTCTCAAATAAATAAATAAAATCTTGAAAAAAAATTGTTTCTCATATACAACATTTCTAAGTGCACAAGTTTTGGAAATAAGTTCAAAATATTCATTCTTTTGATTCTGTATATCTATCTTGTAGACTGTATCCTAAGGGATGAGCCAAAATTCTCAAAGATGTTCATCACACTACTATTTACATAGCAAAAATATATTATTAAATGTCTATTAAAATTAAATTTTTAAGTATAGTAATAACCAATATTATGGTGTCAGAACTATAACCATTATTCATCATGTATTTGAGTATTTTGTCCTATTAAACAAGGATATAACATCAGGATATAAACATCAGGATATGCAGATGATTATTACTGAATAATACCAATTATATCCAAAGATCTCTTTTAACTCTACAAGAAACAGTGCACAAGTATGGCCTCCACCATGGAGGGTTTTAAGAAATCAAGAAGTGATAACAAGGATCTTTGGTAAGACAGCAAATCAGAGTTTATCTGCGTCACAGTTTTGTCTATGATCTTAATTACAGCCTCAAAGATTAAAAAAAATGTTATAATTAAGATTGGTAGTTTGTCGAGGTCATGCTTTTGGTCCGAGTCTGGTCAGAGATAGTTATTGTGGGTTCTTGCAATCATTCTGTAGTCAAAGCACTAAAGCTTAGTAAATTCAGAATGTTAAAGTTTGGAGTAAATGCAAACTCACTATCATTGCTGAGCTGTGATGGATACCGGGTGAATTTCCAGCTAGGATGTCTTTTCCTTCTTGGATCACATCTGCAAAGTATCTTAGGAGACAATTCTTTCCCTCTGCTGTCATTTTCTTGAATATGGCTGTCATCTGAACATGGCAAAAGCTAAGGTCATTTTTTAAAATTTGTTTTTGATTTATTCTAATTTGTTTCCTGTTCTATATACCAAGGTTTAAGATATAAGTTACCTCTTGCTCTAGAAATGTGGAAATTGGCCAACAGTCAGTGAGTAAATAGATGTATATGGTTTGAAATAAATGTCTGAGGTTTTTTTTTTCCCCCTCTTTAAAAACATGGCAGTACTAGATGAGCCAACAGACATTCATGATTATTTATTTACAAGAACTGGCAGCACAGTTGGCATTTTTTAATAGGCAGCATAAGATAGTTTTAGATCTCAGAAGACTTTTGATTTAAATGACAGACAAAGTAATCCAGACAGAATGGAATTAATGAAGAAGACTACTAAGTCTTAATAGTGCTATAAGGGCTGTAAGCAAGACAATATTGATGTTGGTTTCCTCACAACTTCTTTAACCTTTCATTGTTTTTTAATTACTCTACAGTTTTCATAGATGCTCTTCATGATGAGTCTTCAGTAAGATTTTAAATAACAAATGTGTTTAGAAAGCATATACATCATTAATTGTATAAAAGAAAGAGAAAGGCATGCATTTTCCTGAAATAAAGTCAACTACCCTTGGTTTCTTAAAATTATGTCCTAGAAATTTAAGTGTCAGGTTAAAAGGGCTAAAAGGATTTGAAAAAAAAAATGTAGAAAGGCTAGAGACTTGTAAAGAAATACTTGACTCTCCACAATTATGCCTAGGATTGGCCTTGGGCCTCTGATGCTGAATGACCTTCAAATATAGATTTTCTACCATTTGCCAAAATAAAGAATACTGTGCTAATAGCTAGTAAAGTGAGTTTGGGTACATTATTGATTAACTCTATCATTCATACACTGCCTTGAAAATATTTAGTTATATGATTCATTCACTTAGCACTTAATCAGTCTATGAATTATATGACTAACTATGATAGGCCAACTGTGTGAATGATAAATTTAGTGAATAGAGTTTTCTGATGCATTTTATCTTCCCAAGTACATTATAAAAAAATGAAACGTTGCCTCTAATCCTAAGGAAATATAGTATGACTCTTGGCAGCCTACTACTACGGCAAATTTTTATTCATAAGGGAACAGGGCAATGCTTACTTTTCAGAAAGTAATATACTTCCCTCTATCTATGAAGCAAATTTGTTATCAGATCTATAATGTAAAGCAAATGATATGTCTTACTATAAGTTTACATTCCTGGTAGCTGTTACCATAATTGAGGGTATTGAAATGGTACAAAATATCAGGGTGTAGAAGAATGGCAGAATCAGATGTAACATGAAGGGAAAACTGGGCTTGTGGTGCCCCAATGTTTTCTGGTTCAAGTGTCCAAGAATAGGGACACTTTTCACATGCTCATTTTTACTTCCTATTGAATAATAGCACAGCCATTTTCAGTCTTTGTAAAAATAAAACAAAACAAAACATTAAAAAAAAAAGCAGGAGACCAACACAGCTAATTGATTTCTACCAATTTAATTAAACAAATGTTTACAAATTTAATTAGACAAATTAGTGAAAAAAATCACTAATTCAGTTAAGTAAAATTTTCAGTTAGTAAAAGTTCATTAATTTCATTATGCTGATTATCTGAAATAACTGGTGGTTTAAAGCAACAGATGGGTCGGTAGAATGGTTCACTTCACAGAGGAGCAAAAATGATAATCAAGTGGTAAAGAGCATAACTCTGGATTATGTATGTAAAGAATGATAAAATTTGTAGGTGCTACTTCATCCTGTCATCATGCCAGAAGACTGTTTTATTAATAATATACTCCAATATACTTCATGATAATTATTATGGACTTGATATTGAGAATTGATACATTCTACATTCCACTGGGATTATTAGGCACTTTATATTATACCTAAGTCTCTTGCTTATTTTTGTATGAATTCAGTAACTCCTAATTTGCATCACTCTTGCCATACCCATCCAGCCCATCCTACATAAGGTAGCCTGAGTAATCTTTTCATAAACATGAACCAAAACACGTTACTCCCCTTACCAGAATATTCATTATCCCATTATCTTTAAGGTCACATTCAGAAGCCTCAAAGTGGCCCAAGAGGTTGTGTACGTTCAGAAAGTTGGCCTATTTTTTGCTTTAGTAGTACTGCTCACTTATTTCTCCTCAAAGTTTTTCCATCACAAGACTTCCAATTATGCAAAAGTACCAGTGTTCTCACATAAATGATTAGGACATTCGGCTACCTCCTACTTCTCTCATCTCACATACTTCTCTTTGAGATCCTCATTGTATTGAGTTTAAGAGAAACCTTTTCTGACACACTTCACTAGGATAAATCTTGCTATATGTTTGCATATACACCTGTATTTATCTTCTGGAAAGAGTTATTCAATTTTGAATGATGTATTCAGTCTTTCCAGCTTGCTTTTAAGATCCATGATGGCAGGGTCATGTGTATTCTCTTCATTCAATCCGTGGCATCTGTAACTGTGAGTAAATGCGTAATACATAGGTAGAGTGTGAATCTTTCAAGTAAATTACATACCGCTCTAAAAGGAAAACAAGTATAGAGCTTAATAATTTATTTGGTCATCAGAATACTTTGTATTTAATATTTGTGTAACAGAGCTGTTTGATTATAAGCTATTTCATTTACCCACCGAGAAATACAATTTCAGACCTCAGAAAGCAGTGACAGTTTTTCCTTGGTGGTATGCAAATGAAACAATTCCCTTCATTTGAAGGTAAACACATTCATTAATTCATTCATCCAGTTAACATTTATTGATCACCGAATGCCAAAAGCTGGAGGTTTAGGCATACGTTATTAAATATTGTCTTGCTTTTGAATAACTCGCTGTAGTGTAGAAGAAATGAACCAGAAGCAAATAATTACTATATGATTTTATAATTTCTCTAATTAAAGCAAGTATAGGAGCTATGGGAGCTTTTCAGCTTTCCATCAGTTGTTTTAGCTTTAGGTAGACCCGGCTGCACAGACTATTTTTTGCTTACATTTTATTGACAGGATTAGTAAACAATTATAAAAATAATTGAAAAAAGATATCTTGAGATAAATAACATAGTAAACTGGATATGCTTGCCTCATACCAACCTCATCAAACTCCCATCTTACTTAACAACTGTCCTCATCATTTGATTTTCTTTCCTCCCCCTGAATATTAGGAACATTATTCCTTGCTTTATTATCTACCCAATCTCATGTATAGTAAGTTGGGTTTTTTTTTTTTTTTTGACACTAGTAGATCATCAGGGAACTGTGCATATTGTATCATGGTTTCGTAAAACAACACACTGCCTCTTAACCGATTATTTATTTTCCTAAAAAAAAAATACTGACATAAATCCAACACATTAACAGTGTTTTAAGTAGAAATTTCAGATGGCTTGACAGGACATTACCTCAAGAAAATGCATTTCCCAAGGTAGCCTGTGATCACTGGTTTATTTACTGACAGAATGTTTCTCCTGATGAGTTTCTATGATCTTAACCCAACCTAACATCTTACTTGCCTTTTTGCCCACAACTAAACATTGAGTTGACATCTTCACTGAGTTGTTCACAATAATACCTGGATGTTCTGTTTGGGAATCACAGCTAATTTAGAACCCATTAGTATGTACACATAATTCACAATGTTCAGTTAAATGCACAATATCTTGCATGAGTCTACAGTGAATCATCTGCCATTCAGTACCAATTACCCATCTTTGTTTGCTCTTGCCAATGTTATACAAAAGTCTGTCTTGTTTTGCTTAACCCAGGTAATTGTATGTTAATAAGAGATAGTGAATGCTGCTACTTTATTATTTACTTCCTCTTGCAGGTCATTTGTATATATCATATTATCATTTGTGTGTGTGTGTGTGTGTGTGTGCGCGCACATGTGTGTGTGTTTCCAAAAATGCAAGTACTTAGGGCTGATGTTCTGTTGGGATCTTTTGATGCATACCTGTATCTTTCCTACAAGTTACCAGTGCGATAATAACTGTCGATTTGTAATTTTTATTTTGACTGCAATGCAGGCAAAGTCTTCAAGACAACTCCCTGAAAAAGAGATAAAGTATGATATCTTGGTATTCATATTGTGTATTTTGCATGATATAGGAAAAAATATTAAATTTTTATCTAATTTGCATTGCAGAAATATAAAGTATTATTTATTTTCTGAGATTTTTGTTTACTTTATTAATCTATTTGATCACGTTTCATTCTTTCATATTTTATTCATGAAACAAATATTTACTCTGTACCTAGTATATTTTAGCCATTATGTCAAATGCTGTTGATTAGTTATGAACAATGAGGATGTGGATTCTGCTTTACCTTGTAATGTGAAAAATAGACAAAACCCAAGAATCGTAAATTGGGATAAGTGTGTATCAAGTAATGCTCCTTTTTATACTGGATGGTTTGTACCCCCTCATTTTACTCTCCTCACTTCATATACTTGAATGTCCTATGTAAAAATTAAAGTCATCTTTCCATAGGGTAATTAACAAAAACTTCATTGAAGAGATGACTCTTAAGATAAGCTTGGAAAGATGAGGAGAAGCTAGTGAGGAGTGAAGATATCAATATTTCTGAAAGCAGAATTAGCATGTTTAATGGGCCTGAACTGGGAAAGACCTTTTTGTAGTGGAAGACCTGAAAGGAAAAGGTTGTACCTAAATATTGGCAGTGAAAATATTTAAGATGAGACTGGAAAGATCATTTACAGGAAGATTATATAGCACTTTAAGACCCATTTAAAAAATTGCATTTGTCCTAGGAACACTGGGATATCATTTCAGCAGGTAAATGACATTATCTTATTTAGGACTTTAGCGATCACTCTTGTTTTTGGAGAAGGGAGAGAGAGAGGACGGGGTGAAAGCAGGAAGGCCAGGCAAGAGCTGAAAGAGTAAACCTGGAAAGACAATGATGACATTAACTTGAAGAAAAGTTATGAGAGGTAAAGTAGGGTGATGGCAGATAAATTAAAGAGGTAGAATTGACAGGAAATGCTGATAGATATAAGAAGAATAAACAAAAGGGATGAGTCCAGAATGATTCCCAGGTTTCCAACTTAAGCAATTAGATGGAAGGTGGTATCCATTTCCTGAGAAGTGAAGGTTGATTTCCTGGGAAGGCTAGGAGTGAATTTGGGAATTTCTATGGGGAGGAGGGTTTTGGAGCTATAGTAAAAAGGAGCTATTGTGAAATAAATGATTTAATTTTGAACATTTTAATTTGAAAATGTTCTTTCCAAGTGAAGAGGTCAAACAAAACCAGCTGGAAATGAGCTTTTGTAACTCAAAGAAGAAAACTGAAATAGGTAATGATTTGGAAGATATTGGCATAAAGCTTTATGATAAGGTTCAGGGAGAGAAAGAAGTAGGGAAACAAAAAGAGGGATATCAATATTTGGAGGCTGAGTAGAAGTGAATTAAAGTGGTCTGTTACATAGCAGAGGGTGAGCTCATGGAATATAAAAGAGAACAATGAACTGTATCAAATGGCATATTGATCTGAATGAGAAGAATACAGAGAAAGGGTATTTGAACATGATAACAGCTGGCACATTGCTGAATAGGAAAAGAGTATTTTCAAGTGTTAAGTTGGAAATCAGATTTGAGTGGTTGAATTGTGAATGCAGAAAAGAAAAGGGATGTGGTCATGGTTCTTGGAAGTGTCCCCATGAAGAATAACCAAAGAATGAAGCTCCAGCTGGTGGACTTTGAGGAGGTTTTGGGACCTTGTTTTCAAATGTTGGAGATACTGTGTCATTTTCTAAAATAGTGGAAATGCTTTGTTAAAGATGGGGAAAGTTCTGATTTCTCATTTTGAATGAAACAAAATTATGTTAAGTCCACCAGAAAGCATGAGAAAATGGGAATCCATACATCAAGTGAAATGATTGAACTTTGGAAGAAAACACTTGTATCAAAACAGAAGGAAAGGGGTGCCTGAGTGGCTCAGTGGGTTAAGCCTCTGCCTTAGGCTCAGGTCATGATCCCAGAGTCCTGGGATCGAGCCCCGCATCAGGCTCTCTGCTCAGCAGGGAGCCTGCTTCCTCCTCTCTCTCTCTGCCTGCCTTTCTGCCTACTTGTAATCTCTGTCTATCAAATAAATAAATAAAATCTTAAAAAAAAACAGAAGGAAGGAAAGAAAAGATGGAAACAAAGGGTGGTAGGTTTGGAGAGTTAGTTACGGAAAACAAGGAAATTGGCTAAGATGAGGAAGAAAATATATTTGGGGTGAGAGTATGGATAGGAATCTTCCTTCCTTCCTTCCTTCCTCCCTCCATTTCTTCCTAAAGATTTTATTCCTTTATTTGTCAGAGAGAGAGAGAGAGAGAGAGCGAGCAAGAAGAAGCAGGGAGAGTGGCAGACAGAGGGAGAAGCAGGCTCCTTGGAGAGCAAGAAGCCCAATGAGGGACTCAATCCCAAGACCCTGGGATCATGATCTGTGCTGAAGGTACTGCTTAACCAACTGAGCCACCCATGTGTCCCAACCCTCTGTCTTTCTCATCATTCTTTGTGCAACTATATTCCAGTGTCAACTCTGTGTAAGGTACTCTTTGAATATGTGGGAAACATCATTGAAAAGGTCAACAGTAATATCTGCTTTCATGATTACAAATTATACCAATATATATGGGGATTGATTTTCTGGAATGGAGGTAGTTTTCTGCAGGGTCTCAGGGGCAGACACACAAGGTAAATGTTGAGGGTTCTTGGCACTGGGATGGCTCTGAGTCTGTGACTCCCTGATGTTTCCTAAGCTAACTTCCTAACTGATATCTCCCGTTATCATGGAGAATAATATAGAAAGAATACATTTCCATTCCCTAGCTTTATTAAGTCTTATAATTTCCACTATTTGCTAATTTATTAGATACATTAAAACGTTCTAAACAAATTAAAAAAATAAAATGTTTTATCATCCTTTGAACTTGCTCATATTCCATTTTTTCCTCTTCTATACTCTTCTGAATTATCATGCCTAACCATGTTTTTATATCCTCTATACATAGCAAATTATATATATGAAACATATATTGCATGCTTTAAACTATATAGTAATATATCCTATATCATTCTACATCTGCTCTTTTTTACTATTATTTTTTGTCAAATGCATCTTAATTTCCCTCCATTTATTTTAGCTGATACATGTTATTTCATGTATCAATATACAACAGTTTAACCATTTGTTTTTCTATTAAAAGGAAATTTGGGGCCATTTGAGATCAATTTCCCATAGCACTTTGTGTGCTATCTCTATCATCATCATATCTTGTTCTCCCTAAAAATAATGATTTTTGTCTCTATAAATATACATAAAATAAACTTTTACGTATTTCTTTCACTCAGATGATTTATCTATATTGTTACCTGTTGCCATGGTTTTTTATTTCCTTTGATGTTTAAAAATCTCTTATATGAATATGGTAGAATTGGGTTATTCTTTGTACATTTGAGGACAGTTGAATTATTTCTAACTTAGAGCTATTTTGAATATTGTCCCTATAAATTATAATGTACCGTTTTTATCTTTTATTTTTTTAAGGATTTTATTTACTTATTTGAGGGGGGCAGGGCACAGGAGTAGATGGAGAGGGATAGAGATTCTCAAGCAAATTCCATGCTGAGTGTAGGAACTTACATGGGGGACTTGATCTCACAGCCCTGAGATCATGACCTGAGGTGAAACCAAGAGTCAGTCACTTAACTGACTGTGTCACCCAGACAGGCCATCATGTACCTGGTGTTAGGCACATATTTGAACATACTGTTTTCGTGTATATACCCTGGGTGGTATTATAAGTCATAGGATAAAAGCATTTACTGCTTTATGAGCCATTACCCAACAGTATTCCATAGTGGATGTACTGATGTATATTTCCATCATTGGTGGATAAATAGTCCAGTTGCTCTACATCCTTGATGTTTTCTTTTAAGGTTTGCTCTGTCTTCTTCAAAATCATGCAAATATTATCTCATGTTACTTTCTAGAAGCTTTAATATTTTAACTTTCACACACATATCTTCATAACCAACCTAGTATTTATTTTTGTATATGTTTAAGTTATAGATCAAGATTCTTTTTTTTCCCCCTTAAGGACATCCAGTTGTTAGCATTTTTTATTGAAAACTAGCTTTTCCTCTTTGCTTTGTAGTGTCACCCTTTTTAAAATCCACTCACAGGGGCGCCTGGGTGGCTCAGTGGGTTAAGCCTCTGCCTTCGGCTCAGGTCATGATCTCAGGGTCCTGGGATCGAGCCCCGCGTCGGGCTCTCTGCTCAGTGGGAGCCTGCTTCCTCCTTTCTCTCTCTCTCTCTCTCTCTCTGCCTGCCTCTCTGCCTACTTGTGATCTCTGTCAAATAAATAAATCTTTAAAAAAAAAATCCACTCACATATATGCATATCTGTACTTAACTCATTGGCTTACTTGTCTGTGCTTGACCCAAACTCATGTTGTATTAATTCTGTATTTTAGTAACAAACTTTATAAATTTTGTCATCAAAATCGGTTCTTCTTCTATATTGTATTATATATTATTTATTGTTTCTTCACATTTCTTTTTTTTTTAAGATTTTATTTATTTATTTGACAGAGGTCACAAGTAGGCCGAGAGGCAGGTAAAGAGAGAGGGGGAAGCAGGCTCCCTGCTGAACAGAGAGCCCGATGTGGGGCTCAATCCCAGCACCCTGAGATCCTGACCTGAGCCGAGGCACAGCTCTTTGCATTTCTATGTGCATTTTAGAATCAGCTTAATTTACCAACATGTACACTCTATGTATGTGTATTCATATATTTTGTGATTATGATATTAGGTGAATACAAATTTAGAGTTGTCTTTTTTTGTTGGATTGTGCCTATTCCTTTATATGTATATTTTGCTTCTTAAAGCTTTTTTTGTTGTTTTAGTTAATAGCCTGTTATTTATTTATTCAATATCTTAACTTCAACATTTCTGCATCCTGATATTGAGGTGTTCATCTTCAGCCAAAACAGCTACATTAAAAAAATCAATATGGCAATATTTATCTTTTTATTATAATATTTAGATCATTTAAATATAATTTCTAATCTATTTAGGCTTAAGTCTACTATCTACCTTATCTCTTCTTGCTTACTATAAAGATTTTTAATTTCCCTTATACTATTTTATTTATACATTATTTCAGTAGAAAATTACAGTATAAAACTTGTCTAATTAGAGCCTGATATACTTAGTATTTTCTTTACTTCCTGGTAAATTCAAGGATCTTGGAACATGTAAATGCATAAATTCCCTTCTAAATAAATATAAACATATTCTTGGGACGCCTGGGTGGCTCAGTTGGTTGAGCGGCTGCCTTCGGCTCAGGTCATGATCCCAGCGTCCTGGGATCGAGTCCCACATCGGGCTCCTTGCTCGGCAGGGAGGCTGCTTCTCCCTCTGCCTCTGCCTGCCACTCTGTCTGCCTGTGCTTGCTCTCTCACTCTCTCTCTCTCTCTCTGACAAATAAATACATAAAATCTTTAAAAAATATATATATATAAACATATTCTTTAATATGTATGTTATATTATTATTGTCATATATTTTAATTGCCTATATACTTTAGATGAAAAGGGATGTCATGTTTTGTGTCTTAAATAGTCATAAATTTATCATTTTTGTTTCTCTTCATTTTTTTCTCTTTTTATATGATCAGAGAATATATTTCTTCTACCTGGAGAACTCCTATAATTTACAGAGTGGTTTACTGTTGACACATTTTTTTCAGTTGTTTGTCTAAAAGTGAATTTGGTTTTCATTTTTAGAAGGATATTTTTTACTGAATATAGGAATCTCAGTTCACAGTTATTTTATTTTCACACGTAAAAAATATCATTTCAATGTCAACTTCTGTGGGAATTTTATTTTATTTTTTAAATTTAATTTTATTTAATTCTGTGTGTGTGTGTTCCAAAATTCATTGTTTATGCACCTCACTCAGTGCTCCATGCATTATGTTCCCTCCTTAATACCCACCACCAAGCTCACCCAACCCTCTACCCTCCTCCCTTCCAAAACCCTGAGTTTGTTTCTCAGAGTCCACAGTCTGTCATGGTTTGTATCCCTCTCCAATTTGCCCCAACTCACTTCTCCTCTCCATCTCCCAATGTCCTCCATGTTATTCCTTATGATCCATAAGTAAGTGAAACCATATGATACTTGATTCTCTCTGCTTGACTTATTTCACTCAGCATAATGTCTTCCAGTCCCGTCCATGTTAATATAAAAGTTGGGTATTCATCCTTTCTGATGGAAGCATAATACTCCATTGTATATATGGACCATATCTTCTTTATCCATTCATCCACTGAAGGGCATCTTGGCTCTTTCTACAGTTTGGCAACTGTGGCCATTGCTGCTATGAACATTGGGATACAGTTGGCCCTTCTTTTCTCTGTCGGAATTTTAGCTGTTAGAATGATTGTGGTCACTTTGAAGGCAATGTGTCTGTTCTCTCTAGCTTTTGGAATATTTTCTTTGTTTTCAAGCATTGTAGGTATGATTCTCTTTGTTTTATTGAGATTAGTGTTTGTAGAACTTCTTGTATCTGTAGCTTGATATATTTTGTCAATTTTGAAATATGATTAACTGTTATTTCTTCAAATATTTATTATATTCTATCTCTTTCCTTTTGCTTCATTGTATTAAACCATTTCCCAGATGTCCCTTACACTACTTTCTATAATTTTTAAAAATTTTACCTCTTCTGGCTTCAATCATTTTTTTTTTTTTGTCTCTTTTCAACTTGAGCTACTACACTGAATTGGATTGACAAATCAGATATATAAAATCAGAGATCCTACCCAGAACCCAGTGTTACTAATCATTTCAAGAATGCATGCGATCAAATGGTCTAGTTCAAGCTGGGAGTGTTCTGGGACACCATTATGCTCCTTATTGGTGATATCTCCTTACTGCATCAAGCATGTCCCTTTGCTTTGAAATAAATGAAATCTCTGAGTGAGAGAAAGTGTACAATTTACCTGTTGTTGATTGAACAGTTATGTTGTTTCCTGTTAACTAAACTCCACTTAAAAAAAAATTAAAGATAGCTTCAGTGTTGTCATTGTTTTTTTTAAACACTTAGTATTTTGTTTTTTAAATGATTTTATTTCACTTAATGTATTTCTTAAATTATAACAAAATTTCTATCTTCATTATCTATGCTCTATCAGTAAGAGTCTGCCTATAAATCCATCATTATAGTCTTTTCATTTTTATCTTTCCATGACTTTCTAAAGGTTCATCAATATTTCTTTGCTTGGTTCAATACAAATGCAGTCAAGTAGAATATGTCTAAAACTGTGGCCAGCTTAATTTACCACAATCAATTTACAAATGACCAGGAATCTAGAAATTATCAGAATGTGAAACTTCTATACATTTTCAGAACCTCAGTATATCAACTTGGCTGAATGTTTTGAGAAAACTACATCTCTGTGGGTAGCACACAAAAAATGTTTAATAATAGAAATGGCAAAATTGACAGATTTATTTTAAAGCATCTATCTTGGGAAGAAATTCCCTCTCTTCATTTATGAGGTAATTGAATAAAATAATCAGAACTCGTCTGAAGTTAATCTAGGGAACACACACACATAGACACACACCACATTTTCCTATTTTTGTCAATTACATTATTTATTTAAACCCCCAAACTTACAGCAAAACTTTATTTTGAAGGATATTTTGAGAATTTTAAAAATTAATCCCAACTCCTCATGGGAAAAATTCTGTGAAACTAAAAATACTCAGAGAGAGGTTCTGAAAGTAATTCCCAAATTAGAGTGTTGAAATGGTGTTTAACAATGGTGATGTTTTTAGATTAAGTCCAAAGCTTCAATACATTGAAAAGAAACAATAATACATTGGATATATACTTTTTAATTTTATTTTAAAGTTTGTGTCATAGTATAGTTATAACATAAAATATAGCTTAAATTAACGTGATTTATTATCCAAAGAAGATCTTTTATTATTCACTTCTGGTAAGAAAATTACTGTGTCTTTATTTGAGGCATAATTGGGACCTTCAATAAAGTGAATTGTAGAGTTTTGTTTTTGACCTCTGTATCATGAGATTTCTTACAGGTTAGTAGGGGCTTATAATACAAGTTTGGGCAAAATACTTTAACAAAAATAGGGTGGTAAAGTAAAGGAACTTTTGAAATCTACTATACTATTCTCACAAATCAAATTTATTAAAACTTCCTTCCTTGGGCCCCTGGGTGGCTCAGTGGGTTGGAGCCTCTGCCTTCCACTCGGGTGGTGATCCCAGGTTCCTGGGATTGAGCCCTGCATCAGGCTGTCTGCTTTCTCTGCCTGTGATTTCTGTCTGTAAAATAAATAAATAAAAATATTTAAAAAAATACTTCCTTCCTTTTTCCCTTTATGGAAATTTTCGTGTTTGTTAACTTGTTTGGTTAGTTAGTTG
The DNA here is from genome assembly GCA_004024625.1 of Mellivora capensis. Taxonomy (NCBI): domain Eukaryota; kingdom Metazoa; phylum Chordata; class Mammalia; order Carnivora; family Mustelidae; genus Mellivora; species Mellivora capensis. The sequence continues at coordinate 16,352 of PISX010009507.1, forward strand.
GTTTCTCTCTGGGCTTTTTCCCTAAGCATGTCATCATTATAGAATATACTTTAAAGTTTCTCTTTTGAAAATTTGATATCAGTTGTTGATTTTTCATAAAAACTATGGTTTTAAAGAAATTGAATTATGTGCTTATAATTTTAAGCCTCATTGTATTTTTTATTTGTTCTCTCTGTTGATCTATCTTCTGTCTATCCTGCATCCATTCATTTATCTATCTATTTTTGCACACCTTCCATAGGATTTTCTTGTATAAATTCTAGTGTCTTCTGTGGGGTGGGTGTACAGTGTTCCTGCCCCATAGGACACTTGAGCTACCAGAATATGACACAGACTGCCTTCTGACCTTTTGTTTTTTTATCTGATATCTGCGAAAGTTTTATTTGTTCCAAGTTCAGACTTGGTATGTTCTTTGTACAGATGGGCAAAACTAAAAAAAAATTTAAAAAGTAAGGTATTTTTTTCCCATCTAAAGAGAATAGACTTACACTATCAGACTTTTCATTCAGACATACCCACAATGCACGGTCTTGCTCTTCACTACAGGAGTCAATGAAATGAAGACATATCATTACTCCCAGGAGAGCTATAGAGAAAAACAGAAATTTTATATTTGGCAATACACTTTGGGTTATGTTTAACACGTTTATATAGGGAGGAGAGTGTCATGGATTGAAAAAAAAATTTAGCACTTTCCACAGACAATAAATTGTGCTCAATTCAACAACCAGTTTTAAGGTAAAGTCAACTTATTCTAGGAAGAGCTAAAGATCTCTGACAGTAAATCTTGTGATACCTAAGATAATTTTTTAATGTACAAATTGTGAATACTTGTCAAGCAATTTTACATTTGGTGAGCCTTTTTGTTCAGTCTTGTGTTTTTGATTTTTAAGTGTTTACACTGATTCTAGGTGATGCCATGACCATCTACCAGCTAGCTTACTTTCCAAGTTTTTAAAAGTTCGTTAGACCGTGTGCTTCAAGGAATTTGAACCATCATGAGATCACATGTAGGCAAATCCTTGCCAGAGAAGACACATTTCATTATTTTTAGCACTTTGTATAAGCCATTGTAAAATTTTATTTCAAACACATCTGTAAATAGGGCCACATTTCTCCTTAATACAGAATTGGATAGGTTACACAGATTTCCCTTCACTTTAAGCCTTTGAGTATTCCCAACTTGTGGTCTTTTCTTCAACTTCCACAGAACTTCCCTTGCTTTTCCATCAACTTCACTGTTCCATTACAGTCTCCTTTGCTGATGTTTTTTGTTTTGCTGACAGTTTATTAGTCATTAGAATCAGGGAACATCTATCTATGTGAGTCCACTACACTTTTTCTTACATAGGATACACTGCCTGAAGCTTGCAAAAATGTGCAACCACCCAAAAAGCTCTATTTCTGAAGAATAAGCTTTGTTCTCGCTTGAGAACCATAGCAAAGGTGTCAGTTTCTTTGAGTGTATCCTACTACTAGGTTGTTGAGCTTCTTGGATGTGTAAATTGTTTTTCATTATGTTTGGGAAATTTGGAGCCATCATTTCTACAAATACTCTTGCTGCCCTTTCTTTCCTCTTCTGGGACTCACATTAAGCATATGTTGGTATTCTGATGATGTCTGCCAAGTCTTGGTTCATTTTTTTTTAATTCTTTTTTCTTTCTGTTCCTCAGACTGGAAAACCTAATTGACCTATTTTCAACTTCAATAATTTTATCTCCCACCTTGCATATGCTGTTAGCCCCTTCTAGTGATTTTTTTTTTCATTTCAGTTATTATACTTTAATTCCAGAAGTTCTCTTTGGTCCTTAATTGTAATTTCTATCTTTTTATTCTCTATTTGGTGAAACATTGTTCTCACACTTTTCTTTAATTCTTCAGATACGGTTTCCTTCCATTTTTAAATGTATTTTTAATATCTAAATCTTTGTCTAGTAAATCCAAACTCTGGGCTTCCTCAAGGACAATTTCCATTCTGTTTTCCTGACTATGAGTCATACTTTGCTGTTTCTTTGCATGTGTCATCATTATTTGTAGAAAACTGAACACTGGATATTTTTAATAATATACGTGGGCAACAGTGGAGTCAGACTCTCCCTGCACCTCAAGACTTGTTTTTATTGCTGTTTGTTGTTTCCTTCATTTATCATTTTAGTAAATGTGCTGCCAAAGTGAACACTGTTGTTGCCTTTATTTCTGTATAGTTTAGTGACTTTCTTGGACTGATTCTCTAAAATCTGTATTCCTTGTCATCTGTAGCTATTGAAGTCACTGGTCACTGCTTGGTAGACTAGCAGTCAGCTAATGATGGACAGACACTACCTTAAATACTTTAAACCAACAAGTCTCCCACCTTTTGCATAAGGGACTCTGTGTGTGTTGAAGCACAACTTCCACATTCTGAAATTTACAACCTGCTTCAGCCTTCCTTCCAGCTTGAGCATGCCTCAGGGTCAGCTAGAAGTGAAAAACTAATGCCTTCTGAGCTCCTTCTTGGGCAGTCTTTGCAGAACTTTTCTTCCGTTTCTGGGTTGATGGGAGGTTTTCGTTTTTGTTTTCATTTTTGTTTTTGTCTTCAGGGTCACTTGTTGGAATTTGTAAAATACTCTTCTACATTTACTGAGATGATAATGTGTGGGTTTCTTTTTGAGATTGTTAATATCATAAGTTATATTGATTGACTACGATTATAAAATATTTATTGGCTCTGGGGCACCTGGGTGGCTCGGTCAGTTAAGCGTCTGACTCTTGATTTCAGCTCAGGTCATGGTCTCAGTGTTGTGAGATGGAGCCTCACATTAGGCTCTTTGCTTAGTGCTTGGGATACTCTTCCTCACCTATGCCCCTATGCCAGTCACTAAAATAAATAAATAAATCTTCAAGGAAATATTTATTTGCTCTTCCATATCTTCTGTTAGTATTATTTGTAATATTTATGTACAGTATAAGCAGAGCAGAGTTTAAAACTGAATAACTAAAATATACTCAGGATATAATCAACAAAACTATACTAGATTCCTCTGAAGTAGTGTGCACATATATAAATTAGGGAAAATTTATATTTTTTTCTATATATGCATGAGATATATTTTCCTATTGTGTATTTTTTTAAAAAATACAATAGCATAATTGTTAAATTAACATATAAAATTCTAGTTAAGGCAATAAATAGTATTTAAAAATTTTTTTTCCAAGTTGGTGCAGGCACTATGGAAAACAGTGTGGAGATTCCTCAAAAAATTAAAAATAGGGCTAACCTATGACCCTGCATTGCACTATTGGGTATTTACCCCAAAGATACAGATGTAGTGAAAAGAAGGGCCATCCTTACCCCAATGTTCATAGCAGCAATGGCCACAGTCGCCAAACTGTGGAAAGAACCAAAATGCCCTTCAACAGACAAATGTATAAAGAAGATATGGTCCATATATACAATGGAGTATTATGCCTCCATCAGAAAGGGTGAATACCCAACTTTTGTATCAACATGGATGGGACTGGAAGAGATTATGCTGAGTGAAATAAGTCAAGCAGAGAGAGTCAAGTATCATATGGTTTCACTTACTTGTGGAGCATAAGGAATAACACGGAGGACATTGGGAGATGGAGAGGAGAAGTGAATTGGAGGAAATTGGAGGGGGAGACAAACAATGAGAGACTGTGGACTCGTGAGAAACAAACTCAGGGTTTTAGAGGGGAGAGGAGTGGTGGGTTGGCTGATCCTGGTTGTGGGTATTATGGAGGGCACGTATTGCGTGGATAACTGGGTGTCATGCATAAACAATGAATTTTAGAGCATTGAAAAGAAATAAAATAAAATGTAAAAAAATGTACATAATTCAGTTGATAAGAATTTGAAAATCATGAGATATTTAGTTAGTTTTATAAGTTTCTAAAACTTACATCTTGTCCATATTCATTACCTAGTCCAATTCTTAAAAAAATATGTAAGTAAAATAATATTTATTTTCATGTCATTGCCTGACCTAGTTGGCAGGAAGAAGCATGAATAAAATGGGAGCAAAATATCCTGTTTGTTAACAGCCTAAGTTAATACAAAAACAAAAAAGCAAAAAAAAAAAACCCCAGAAACACCAGGAAATAAATTCTTAGATTTCTTAGCATGGTGGTTCCTCTTAAGCAACACCAATTTATCAGGTAGAACAGGTGAGACAATGCAAATTTAGGGATATTTAATGTACTACATGGTCTTATTTGTAATCCCTTCAGCAAATGGCACATCTGGGTAACGCCTGAAGAGTTTTGAAATTGTAGTATCAGTGTTACTCCTTTTATTCACTGACCAAATATTCTGTCCTTATAAAACTTCAACTGCCTTTTTGCACAAACCAACTAAACTGTTCCATAGAGCTTTGCCTACTGTGGCGGTATTAAATAACTTATCAATCTGGCCTTGATTATTACTAATGACTTAGTTTGTAAGTAACATTTTCATTACAGTATTATTAATCTGAAAAGAGGATCCAATCCCTGCTCTACTGGAGAGGCACCAGCCCTAAGCAGTCACAACCCAGTCCCTGAATACACCTGATTCAGCTTCAGTTGTACTCTTGGCTTACTTCACTCTTTTGATTGCAGGAAGTTTTGTAGTGACCATCTTCTCATTCATAACTAGTCTCTTTCTCCTGTTATCTCTTTTGTGGTGTCTTGTAAATATTTTATATCTATTAATTGCAAATTCCCGCTCCAACATTGTTTGTTTGTTTGTTTGTTTGACAGACAGACATCATAAGTAGGCAGAGGGAAGGGGAAGCAGGTTCCCTGCTGAGCAGAGAGCCCGATGTGGGGCTTGATCCCGGGACCCTGAGATCATGACCTGAGCTGAAGACAGAGGCTTTAACCCTCTGAGCCACCCAGGTGCCCCAGTATATTTATTTATGATAACTGCAAACAACAATCTCCCTTTTACATCTTTATGAATTTATTTTCTCCTTATACAAAGAAGTCCACTTTTTCATTGTTCCATGTCCTCAGTTGGTTGATCATAACATTTTATAAAACACACTTTACAATATAATTCGTACTGTTTAATTTCATCCATATAAACCTGTTTTGAATCCCAGTTAACTTTCAAATTGACAGCTGCACTGTTTCTTTTATCCAGCAAAAGTAGCAAGATAATTGCAAAGGCAGCTGGGTAAAATGTGGCCCAAAAAGCCTAGTAAAGGGTATACCAAAACAGATTCTTATTTCCCAAAGTACTAGTATAATTCCAATCTGCATGTTTTTATTTTTCAAGAAATGAAATTTGAATTGTCTTTTTCTATTGATTTATCATCAATTTCCCCCCAAATCTTATTAATTTAGTAACTCTCTCATTGGAAAAAACAGACCCATAAATGAAAAAGGAACATTCATTTAAAGCAGGTCTTTGGATATATGCTCTGGGAAAAAAAAAAAAAAAAAAAAGTAAAAACAACCAAAAACATCTGTAGTGTGAGTATAGCTGGAAGACTCCTCGGTCATTGTAAAAACATACAAATACATTCCCACATGCATCTGTCTGTCTTCTCATTGGACACTGAAGACAACAGAAGAACGGCAGAGCAAAACTGAGCTCTGACCTTCACCGGACCATTCAACCTCATACTGGTATCACCAGCTGTGAAGTCCACGTGGTGCAAAGTGCCTAAAGGAGCAAACGTGGGGCTGCTTGTGCCCTACACATGTAGTCCTGTTGGTATCAAAGCAGCTCACTGGAGGATACTTCAGCCCCCAAAGACTATTTGACCACATTTCTAGAGCTTTCTGATATAAAACACTTTAAGAAATAAAAGATAATATATGAAGGCTTTCATCCCTATCCCCTCAGACTCCATTGTAATCACCTTCTGAGAAAGCACACCTCATTACAAAACCAAATTGCCTGCCTCCCAAGAGCGACTTTCAAGTCTGGGTGGATTTTACTTATTCTCCAAACAACCAAAAATAATCAAGATGATTGTCTTAGTTTGACAATGTCTGATGGCTTTTGCATAATAAAGTCAGAAAGGTTTTCTTTTCTCTGTTGTTTTTTAAAAGAAAATTCCTTCTGATAAATGAAGACTGTGTATAATTGATGCATATTAAATATAACGTTATTAATTCATGTCATATGAATACTTATAAACAGTTGTATTATAAAAAAGCAGTTTCAGTTTATCTGCATTTAGAGATCTTAATCACATCATTTAGAAATTAGCCAGAAGTGTCTACTCTTATATAATTCTTCTATTATTTAATCTACCTTTGTCCTTGAAATATTTCCCCTTGGTATATGTTTGTCTAAAATGCAATAGCATAATCACTAAGATATCTTATATAAAAGTCTTCTTAAGGCAATAAGTCATATAGTATTTAAAATGTTTCTTTCTAAGTAAAGTTATTACCAAGTGCCAGGGAGAATCTCAAACAACTTGTTGGAAGAGAGCCAGCAGAAAAGGTGACCATAAATTTAATGTAGCCTTTCGTTTGAAATAAGATGGATCAAATTAGTTGCTGCTTTTTCTGTATTCTTGTGTGGCAATTCTTTGGTCAGTCTTCAGAGTTGTCTTGACTTTGTTTTTGCAACCATGGTCTGAGCTCATAAGACCTACATCATCAAGACGCTTAAAGAAATGCTGCTGCAGTTCTCAATTCAGACACGCTGAAAATATTTGGAGGAGCAGTGTGGTAAGTATATCTGCATGATGACATGAGGGGTCTCCTAAGATGAAATATACCATAAATGTGAGGGAGGGGAGAGAAGAAGAAGAAGTCAGGAAGGAGAGAGAGAAGCAAAGAGACAGATTTAGGGGGACAGAGAGTGGGGGAAAGGGAGAATATTTAGCAGTATTCCAGGCCTCTATGCGCTAGCCAGCAATACCCCTCTATACCCCAACTCCACTGTTATGACAATCAAAAATGTCTCTAGATATTGCTGAATGGACCTTGGGGCAAACTCATCCTTGGATGAGAACCACTGATATAATGGAAAGAGAGTTTTGTGCAAAACATTGCAGTGTGTTATACAGATGGTCAGTTGGATTGGCCTGCTCTGCACCCCAATAAATCCAACCAGAATCAGAAGTGCAAAGTGTACATAGATATATGATGAAGATGAATTCCATAGGACCTATCAGGAATATTGATAGACCCCATGGCTGCTGGGGGATGAAGGAGGCTGTCAGAATTATATTCAAAAGTATATTGCATCACTTCCTAGGAACTTGCTGGAAAAAATACATACATAAATGTGTACAAATATATATATATATTTATACATACATACACAAGTAAATATATATATTTATATTTGTATATACCCACACAAAAACACATGTGACTGTTACCTCTCTTTTTTATTCTAGGCTCATGAAATAGTTGTATAGAATTTAAATTTATTACTAATAATGGCCCTATTATAATCTAACTCCCAGACCTGTGTCAACTGAGGAAATGAACATTGTGTCATTATTAATTTTTTTTATTTTCTATTTTTTATTAACATATAATTTCAGGGGTACAGGTCTGTGATTCATCAGTCTTATACAATTCACAGCACTCACCATAGCACATACCCTCCCCAGTGTCCATCACCCAACCACCCCATCCCTCCTACCCACCTCCTCCCCAGCAACCCTCAGTCTGGTTTTTGGGATTGAGTCTTTTATGGTTTGTCTCCCTCCCGATCCCATCTTCTTTCATTTTTTCTTTTCCTACCCGCCAAACCCCCCATGTTGCATCTCCACTTCCTCATTATTAATTTTAAATGACACAAAATTATCTCTTTCACTTGCAACCTTTACATCTAATAGTACACATTTATAAGTTTGGTGGATATGCCCGTATTGGGAATTTTTGCCAGTTTTCCACATTAGCTAAAGCCAGAGAGGATTAAATGACAACATAGGCCTTATTGTTCCATGTGCCACTGGTCTCAGGGGTACAAGCACCACCTGGGAATTTGTTAAAAATGCACATTCTTGGGCACCTTACTGGCTCAGTCAGTAGAGCTGACTCTTGATTTTTGAGTGATGGGTTCAAGCCCCACATTGGGTATAGAGCTTATTTAAAAGAGAGAGAGAGAGATGGCAAGTCCTCAGGCCCTTGGACCTACTGAGTCACTCTACTATTCCTAGTTTTTTAAGAGTCTGTCTTATAAATGGATTTTGACTTTTATCAAAATTACTTTTCTGTATCTTGGGAGACACAAATTAACATTTTCTTTTTAGTCTGTTAATGTGCCTTGTTTTAAAATACTTTTTCTTCTGTTAAAATAATATATGTCTGGAGTAAACTTAACTGGAATAAGATATATCATCCCTTTTATTATGTTGTTAGGTTTGTTTGGCTATTATTTAGTTTTCATATTGGACTAGGCATCTATCTTTATGAATTAAATTAGATTGTAGGTTCTCTTTCTCATATTGTCCTCATTTGGTTATGGTAGCAAGTTTATTGGAACCTCATAAAGCTGGTTGGGGAATATTACCTCTCTCTTCCAATGAAATTTTTCTACAGGCTTCTAATTCCCTGCACTTGAGTGTTTGAAAGTACTCATCTTTAAGCTGTATGGGGCGAAGGTCCTCTCTGTTGAAAAAAAAATTCAAATAATGATTTAAATGTTTCATGATTATAAGACAACTTAGGGTTTAATTTTTTTTTCCGAATCACTTGTTAATCTACACTTTTCTAAGAATTTTTGTTTGTTTGTTTAAGCTTTTCACTTATCAGCTTAAAGTTATTCAAAATATTTTCATCCTTTTAACTCCTTGCTATTCCAGATACGTTCTTCAGATAGGCAGTACTAGTATCACCTGGGAGCTTTCTAGAAATGTTCAACCTCAGGTCCCACCCCAAACCTACTTAACCAAGTCCTGTTGTGGGCTGAGTTGTGTCCCCCACCACTCAAATTAATATATTGAATTCTTAACCCTCAATACCTCAGAATGTGACCATAATTGGAGATAGGGCCTTTGAAGAAGTGATTAAGGTCACATGAAGTCACATGGTGGGCTCTAATTAAATATAACTAGTGTCCTCATAAGAAGAGGAAGAGGCCCCAGGAAGGGCAGAGGAGAAGCCGTGGGAGGACACAGATAAGCAGGCAACCATCTATAAGCCAAAGAGAGAGACCTCTGGAGACACCCAAACTGCCAGCACCTTGATCTTGGACTTTGAGCCTCCAGAACTGTGAGAAAATGAATTTCTGTTGTTTAAGCAACCTAGTCTATGGTATTTTGCTATGGTGGCCCTAGTGAACTAATGCCGTCCTCAAGTTATTTGTAATCACTTTCAGTCTTGAGAAGCCTTGTTTAATCTCTCCTGCATCTGCATGAATACACTCCTTTTTATTATCAATATTGGTTACTTGTACCTTGTATCTTTTTTTCCTTGATCAGAGTTTCCAGAAGTTTATCCATTTTATTAGACTTTGAAAAGAACTAACTTCTGGCTTTCTTGGTCCTCAATATTATAGCTCTCTGAATTATTTTATTATTTTCTTCTATTACTTTTATGATTTGCTTTCACTTTGAACTTATTCTCAGAATCTTTAAGGTTAATGTTACTGATGGCTACATATTGGGGTATAATATTAATTTTAAATTAGTGAGACATGTTGATAACCTATAGATGGCTTAATTGCCCATATGTCTTAGAAATATTCAGGCTTCTTAGATTAGCCAAAATTGGAAAGACTTTCCTCTCATCAGTTTAGGGAACTCTAAGTGCCCTGAGTGCTGTGTGGGTGGATCTTTGTCACACGGATGTGGTTATGCTGCTCCAGCGGCAAAGGGATGAGACTGTGAGATGCTGCTTTACAAAGGCTTTGCAGCCATGCAGTGCAAACCTATGGATCCCTAAAACATTAGTAAGGGCATAACTCTTCTTATCAAAGAGAATAGGTATAACTTTCCATACTGTACATTGATATGCCAAGGATAATCACCAAGACCTGTTGATTTTACTTTCAGACATTTTTCCATATTTTCTTTCAAAACTTTAGTCCAAATGGCTATCATCTTTCAAAAAATTGCTATAATATCATCCTATGTTGGAGGTATCAAATTAAAAAAATTGGTAAGTGTTTGTAGGATAATCAAGTTTCTCCCCATGCTCTACAGGTTATCTTAGGATCTCATTTATTTAGCTCAACCTGTGTTGTTTTTTAGCTCTTTTGTTGTAAATACTCTGCTTTTTTAAGATGTTGGTTTCATTAACCTCCCCTTAGGGGCTTCACACATGCTGCCCTCTGGGTCACTCTCCAGTGTGCCTTCACCTGATGAATTTTTCTTAACCCTTCATGGTTCCACCCAAATATCAGGGTCCTGACTCTGAAGACTAGATTTGGCTCCTTGGCTGTAAGCTCTGACTGCCTCCTGTGTTGTCGGTGGTTTTTTTTTCCCCCCATAGAAATCTTAAGATTGGCAATTCAATAATTGTGTAATTAGCTATTTCAAGTCTCTTACCTCACTATCATGTAAGCTTCACAGGCCTGTATCAGTCACCACTCTAGTGTTTCAAACAAGTGAAAATAAATAGAGACTATCTAATTTAAAGCAAATGTAATAAAGATTTTCAGTCCATTTCTTGCACAGCCAACTTTAGAAACTCAAATTAAATGGTCTTTTCTAAAGTTATAGTGAAATTTATAAAGGATAATAAATATGATTGTAACTCATAATGACCTTCTGGGTGATGAAATTTTATTCATATATGGTCCCCAAAAGATCTTAAAATAAGCCTTGATCCTACATTGCAGTGGTATCCAAAGGGCCATTCTTTAACTTATATAATATGGATTTGAGGGTGTGTTTTAAATAGACCATATTTTTGAGTAGTTTTAGGTTGCAGTGAACCTACACTGACAAATCATTACCCAAAGTTCATACTTTGCATGAGGGTTGACTCTTGGTGTCGTATATTCTATGGATAGTCACAAATGAAAAACAGCATATATCTACCATCAGAGTGTCATAAAGAGTAGTTTTTCTGCCCTAAAAGTCCTCCATTCTCTACTTATTCATCCCTCCCCATACCTACCTCTTGGCAGCTTCTCACTGATCATTTTACTGTCTCCATAGTATTGCCTTTTCCAGAGTGTTATATAGTTGGAATGGCTTGACAGTTCATTTCCTTTTAGCACTGAATCATCTTCCACTGTCTATCCATTTTGCTTGTCCATTCCCTACTGAAGAACATCTCAGTTGCTTCCAACTTTGGCAATTATGAAAAAGCTGCTATAAATATTCACGTGTAAATTTTTCATGGGCGTAATTTCTCAGCTTAACTGTGTAAATACCAGTGTAATCATTGGATCATCTGTTAAGAATATGTTTAGTTTGAGAAGAACCTGCCAAGCTGTCTTCTTCTTATTTGGATAATAGTCCTTTATCAGATATGTGTTTTGTAAATATTTCCTCTCAGTCAGTGGCTTGTCTTCATTCTCCTAACAGTGCCTTTCACAGAGCAGAAATTTTTAATCTTAGTGAAATCCAGCTCATCAATTCTTTCTTTCTTGGATTGTGCTCTTGGTGTTATATCTAAAAATTCTTCATCAAGCCCAAGGTCATTTAGGTTTCCTCCTAGGAGTTTTATAGTTCTGCATTTTACATTGAGGTTTGTGATTCCTTTTGAGTTGATTTTTGTGAAGATCTGGGTCAGATTCATTTTTTTGCATATGAATGGTCAATTGTTCCACTATTGTTATGGAAAATTTATCATTTTCTATTGTTCCTGGCTCCTTTTTTGAAAATCAGCTGATTGTATTTGTGTGTTCTGTTGATCTATTTGTTAATTTCACTAACACCACACTCTCGATAACCATAGCTTTAGAGTAAGTCTTGAAGTTGGTTTTCCAAGTCTTCCAACTTTATTCTCTTCCTTCAACACCGTGTTGGCTATCTCATGTCTTTTACCCCTCCACATAAACTTTAGAATCAGTTTGTCAATATCAATAAACTTTAGAATCAGTTTGTCAATATCCACTAAATGGCTTGCTCAGATTGAGCAATATTGTGATAAATCTATAGATCAAGTTGGAAAGAACAGATTTAAGTTTTCCTACCCTTGAGCAAATATTTTTCCATTAATTTAGTTCTGTTATATTTCAAAATGGTTCCTTTTCCCCCTTCCCTGTCAAAAGCAAGAGGGGACTTTACTCTGATACTCACAGCGAGAACCTGGTTGAGCTCCTTAAGGTAAAACTCACAAAAGTGTGAGTCCTACCAAGATCTATGACTGGATCCCTCTGGAATTTTAAACTCTCAGACTTGTCTACGCTGAGCCACCCGCAATCCAGCAATTATGGTTCAGGTTTTCCTACCCAGCACCTGTTCCTTTGGAAGTTTCGGCTCATAGGTTTCTGACCTAGTAAGTTGGATTCTTTATACATATCTTCATCTTATCAGTTTGGGGGATAGCTGTTTGTCCTGTGACCAAGCTTCTCTGACAGATGTGAGTTACTGATTTTTCAGCTTGTTCAGCTTTTTACTTGTCAGGATGGAGTGATAACTTCTAAGCTCTACTTGCTGCACCAGAAACACTTATAATATGAATTTTTAAAACTTTATTTGCTCATACTAGACACAGGTGCTCTCACATATGCCAGGCATGATTCTCAGGGCTTTATATATTTTAATACATTTCAAACTCGGGATTACTCCAAGAGATAGTTACCGGTGTAGTTCTATTTTACAGGTGAGGAAACAGGCACAGAGGCTAAGAAATTTTCCCAAGATCCCTTAGCTTGTAAGTGATGACACTACAATATGAATCCAAGTTGTTTTAATCCAATCTGTTAACTGACATGCTGATTTCCTTTGCCTACATGGCAACTCTTTGCTACCTTCCACCCTTTCTTCTTTGTAGAGTAGTCTAATTTAATTTAGGAGTACTCTCTTGATGTGGCTAGATCCTTGATGGGATCTCATCCTTCTGAGCTGGACCTGCATCATATTTAGTCCAAGAGATTATGATGTTTTTATTCTTGCTCAGAACTGGTTTTGAAATGGTCATATTACAAAATTCTGGTTGAAGATGTTAGAGAAGTTCCAGGATACCCTTTGAAAATGTCCCTGTTTATTTACTATACAGTATCCTGTCTAAATGTGTTACCACATTTTTTTGTGGCTGTTTCTGCAGCCATCTTTTGAAGCTAAAAGTCTAGGTGACATGGTGAGGTTGGCAGATTAACAATATGAGAAGAAGATATCATTTAGCTGTTCAGTTATTTTAATCCTGGAGTCAGCCTTGTGAGGAGTTTTTATGCAAGGCTCTCACATTTCTTAGTTGTTGAAGATGATTTGGAAAAACTTTGATAAAGTTTTTTGGTAATTCCTTGTTGAGAGTAACAAACTAATACACAAATCAAACCAAACAAACAAACAAAAACCCAAAACAAAAAGGCCCAGAAAAAACTATGAGTGCATTTAAAATCACTTTTTAAGTTATGTATTTTATTTATCAAATATAGAGCATTTCCTGCTATAAAGTCCAGAAAATTTGGTCCCTGAAATTAAAAGCAACCTGTAGACAATTTTAACAATATTTTAGGCGAAGTAGTCCTCATAATTAATAAGTGGTAATTGAGGTCAAACTCTCTTGTTTCAAATTTCATTCCAACATTTAAAAATATGACCTCAGACATGTTATTTAATTTGTCCATGCCTCAGTTTCCTTGCATATAAACTAGAGACGTAGTAGAATCTATTCCAGGGTTTCTGGGAGGATTAAATGACATATTCTATGTCAAGTTCTTAGCAAGTACTGAAACCTCAAAGCACTAAAGAAATGTGAGCTGTTATTATAAGTAACATTTTATTTTTTTATTTTTTCTGAGTAACAACATTCCTCACTAATTTTTCCCTGCCCTACAAGATCATCAAGTTCCTACAAGGGAAATTTACACAGGAATAGAATTAGTTCTAGTTACTGTACCTCCCTAGGTTTGCTTAAAACATTCACAATATGTGTAATTCTAAGAAAGAAATTAGAATTGTTTCAACTAAATCACTTTAGAATAACTCTAGATTATAGAATTGGCTTTTTATTCTAGCCCACTGTTAATTTTCCATCATTCAATATAGAGCAACGGAATAAAAATTTATATTATGTTAATCTTAAGAATGAAATTTATTTGTCAAAAATTTAGTTTTCAGTTTATGTGTATTGACTATTGGATACAAAGTCGAGATTCTGATGCCTTGTATGCTTCTCTTGATTCTTGAAAATGATTATAGTAATGAAATGGAAGTTTCATCTAAATATCCCAGCATAAGACACTGCTGTTTAGTATTTGACACTGAGATGTACTAGTATGAAAATAAAATTGCCACTTCCAAGATATTAATCAGTTCCTTTGCTTCTCTTTGTAACAAGGTTTTAAAAATGTATTTTCCCAAGACTCTTATTCATTTATTTTCTTAGATTATTTTTTAAGCCATAGACCCAATGATTCCCTCTGATAGCCTTTCTCAATTTATTCTCAATAATGACTCTTTGGGGAGCAATGCTATAGGGAATGAGATTGATCACCCATCACTGCTTCTGATGTGCTGTTTAACCAAGCTGGTGAACCATAGACTGTCATCATAGAGGGTATCAAATCAACAGTGTGTGCCATACCGCCTACACTCCTGTGCACCTAACAATAATGAGAATTCTTGTAGTTCATTAGACAGCCCAAGGAATTGCTAAGTAAATTTCAGGACAGAAATGTTTTATGTGATCCTGGGTAATCTATGTTACTAAAGAAGTTGAAAACTAGCATCCCAAGTATGTGACTTTCTGATTTAGACCCTGTAAGAGGAATTCCAGCATTTAAGTTACAGTAGGCAAATAAAGGTGTTTCAGTTTTGTACTTAACTACACAATGATATTTTTTAAAGATTCATGATTATTATTATTTTTTTTAAGATTCGTGATTATTAACGGCAGAGTCTTGTCTGTCAAATCACTTCACCAAAACATGGCAATTTATTGAGCTATTTTGTTTATTTTTAAATTCTTCCTCTTTGGCTTCATATCATCCTCTTCTTCTCCTAAGATTTAGAAAGCAAAAATATTAAATCATTACATATAATAGTTCATTGTTTTGCACATTAACTTTTGCTCCTTGGTGAGACTGTCCGATTTTCCAAGAGACCATCCATGTTTTCTGTTTATTTCATGACTTATAGTGGTCAGACCTGTCATAATAATTGAATTCTGATCATATGTTAGTAGAATTATGCTGAACATCTTACCCTATTTGAGTAGATAGGCTTGAACTAAATATTCTTAAATACTTTAGTTTAGAATGTATGTTATTTTGAGGATGGTTATTTGTAATGAAAAATCAATCTCTCTTTTTCATACATTATTTGCCATTCTTCCTATTTTATCCAAATATACATTGAGAATGATTTTTCTTAAATGTTCTAAGGAGATATAGATTAGCTCACTTTCACTTGATCAGGAAAATCTTCTCGTAGCCAAAACAAATTTTGTATAAAACAAAATTTTATTTATATGAACAGACATATCCAAAGCTTAATAAGGTCTTGATTCTTTTGAGAATATCCATAACATTGCCAATTCATATAATGAAATAATTATATGTTTTATGTATTATATATTATATGTTAATATGGAATGACATTTGTTAATATTTAATATAATTAATATGGGATGATTACATATTGTGGAGAAATGTTTTCTAAATCTTTTTTAGAAAAAAACGAAATGGGGAATGTTTATAATTTCAAGACTACAAATGAATTCTTTATTTGAAAATAAAGATAGCAATAGCATTTCAAAGTAATACACTAATTCTTAACATATCTCATACTCAGTTGAATGAGAAGAGCTTTCTTCCCCCTGTAGTTCTCTGTCAAAGCTGATCATTTTCTTCTTGACAAAGCCTATGTTTTTATCCTTTCTAACTCAAATTCTGGCTTAGAAGACAGTGCCTGGGACATAATAGATAATAAAAAAATTTTATAGGAAAATCGATTGAATGAAAAATCATTCCACACACTAATTGTTTTTTTTCGTGTGTGTGGAAGTTTTATAATAGATTAAGTTGTCAGCATATTTCACAGGAATTTTGCTTGCCCTTTTCTGTATTAAATTTACCCAACAGTTGTGTGTAAAAAAAAATGAAAGAAGTATAATGGGATAGATAGAAAGCAACCTATTCGAGCGTCTTTGCTTGGTAAGTGTATTTCGACATTGATGATGCTAGTGCTTTTGAAGTCACTACAGGCGGAACTCCACTAAGCCTTATAGATAGTCTTTTAACTTTATATGTGCATTATGTGAGGTAGCTTAATGAAGAAGGAGGGAATATAAGAAAGAATAATATGCACTTTAATAAATCATATATCCTTGTGCTATTTAAATGTTTCTTCAAGGTTGATTGAAACTTTAACCTCAGTCTCAATAAAAAAGAAAAGCTTCAAATTTGCCAGACCTTGAATTTTTACAACACTATGTTGAATTATGCAGTGATCAGTCAATTATTCATCTCCCTCAGCCTGAGATAGCTGTGCTTTGAAAAGCATGCAAAAATGGGGCTACAGAATGTGATGCTGTGTCAACACATTTCACTCAGGATTGCTTACAAGACAAATTTTTGTTTCAACATTGATTCTAGTTTTCTTGATGTTTGCTTCTAATAAGGTGCCTGTTACAAATCAATTTCAGTTTGCATGCTTTCGTTCCTGATTCAGGATGATACACTTGCCAAAATGACATTACTGCCTTTTCCATAGATTTCTACACCCATTTGAGAAACAGAGATCTTTCATATTTCAAGGTAATCTTAACACTGGACTGCGAAACAGACCTACTTTTCTGCTAAGGGAACACGCAAGAATGGATGAACTCGTTCTAATCTGCGGAATAGATTTATCTGCAAGAGTTGAAATTCTTAAAAATAATCCATCAATAAAATCAGTAGAAGGGTGGATGCAGGAATATAAGGGTGTTGGTTTCAAATTTATTGACAAACAAGGATTTTGTTTGGGAGGCAAAGAGGAGAGAAACAATATAACAGAGATCAAGGGTGTGAGCTTTGAAATTTGAATCCTGAGCTGAAATCATGATTTACCAGGTCTTTAATCTAAGGCAAGTGGATTTATCTCTCTGAGCCTCAGATTCTTCATTGTCATCACAGGAGGAAAAAAAAATCAGTTCGTAGACTAGTTATGAAGATTATATTAGAGTGTGTATTGAGTATTTAAAATACAATGTTTGGCCCAAGGTAGGCACTTAAAAATATTGTACCTATCTTTATTAACTAATGGGCAGAGATGAGAAGGGAGATTCAGAGGTGTTTTGATGTCAGGATGCACACTTTCTAAAACTAGTAAATTTTATAAAATACTCCATGCACTTGAGTAACAAGTACTAGCCGTAGTACTTTGTCCAACATCCATTACCATATTTATGTTCAATACAAGGTATCTGAAGAGTATCTTCTATTACAAAAGTATCTCATATTAGCCAGTTGCTCTGATTAGCTTTAGTATCATCTTTGTCTGTATCACATTCCCTTTCAATGGACTTATCTTACTCTGATTTTATATGATCTTTCCAGCACAACTAGAACATTCAGAGACCCAACATAAATTATGGAATTCAAACCTCAGTTGATTTCCTTTTAAAAGGCAGCACTAAGTTGACAGTCAAATTCCCCACATGTTCAAGGGTAGCTGGCTGAATAGAATTAAAATTCTGGGACCTATTCAATTCAAGTACACTGTGTCCACAGTTCAGTTTTAACATTAAAGACTTTACAAGATTGAGATATTTTTTTGTTTTAAAAGAATACTAAAAATGTATATGTTGTCAAAATATTTATTCATGACTACAAAATATATAACTTCTTTCAAAATAAGCCAAAGAAGGTAAATAATTAAAGATATTGGATAGCCACCTTTGATAAACCAAACTAGTTACTGTATTTTAAAAATCAATATCTCCTCACTATAGAATTAAATGTATTGCAAACTAATTTACCAAATGCATAAGACCTGGAATATTCCAGATACATTGTATTCCCTCTTAAATATTTCTAAAATAAAATAAACCAAATCTAATTAGCACAAAAGTTATGAATCCAAATGCACACCATAATCCATATAGAAAGGACACTTGGGAAAAACAACCCACAACAAACTGAAGTGGAGATTTTTACTATATGGAATATAAACTTATATGCACCATTGCTTTCAAAGGTTTAATTCTCTCTTGTTAGATATACTGAGTAAAAATCAGTGGAGCAGGGGTTAATGAATCTAGGTTCAAATGAATCCCAGCATATGCTCCATTAATCTCAAAAAAAACTACCCATTTAGTTTATTTAAATAACATCTCAGAATATTTAAGCCTGAGAAACCTTAATGGCCACTGACCTCATTCATAGGCCAGTGTTTACCTAAATTTTCCCAACTTCAAGTATGGTCATTGCAAATTCTTATATATATTTAAGTGATTGTTGCACAGGGT
This sequence comes from Mellivora capensis, assembly GCA_004024625.1. NCBI lineage: Eukaryota > Metazoa > Chordata > Mammalia > Carnivora > Mustelidae > Mellivora > Mellivora capensis. The sequence goes on from PISX010009507.1 coordinate 34,826, forward strand.
TTGAAGTTAGAAAAGGATAGGTATGTTCACTTTGCTTTACCCAGACTCTATCAGGAAAAAAAACAATATGTTAAAGGAGCAAGACCAAACACAGTAAGCAAACACACGGGTTTGGGAGTGAGAAGTTACAGATCTATGTCTAGGTCCTGTCACTTCAAGACCCATGTGTGACTGTAACCAAATGTTCAACCTTGATAGGTCTCAGTTTGCTAGTGCAAAAAATGGGGGTGATCATATTTACATAGAAGGATTATACTAAGATGAAATTAGGTCCAGGTTATAAAGTACTTCTTATGATCCTTAGCATCTGAAAAGCGCTCACACATGGTAATCACAGACCTATCATGATGGCCTGAAAATGGAGAGGTTTTTCAGAAGTCTTTCCCATGTCTTAATAACCTAGCATGCTTCTACCATACAACAATGTCTACAGCCCTGTCTGTGATTTTAATTAACATTTGTCTCTAGCCTTTATGTTTCCTTTTCCCCCATTCCTTCTTGTTTTATTAAACAAATTTCTATCTATGTATCTATCACCTGTCTATATATCTATCATAAATATATATACACAAGTTTACACAACCTCCTTTTTCACTTTGAAAAGATGATTCATCCTATTTTCTCCAATTACTCATTTTTTAAAGTGGGGTATATGTCAGAGTCCTCTGCTGAGATGTCCAAAAATATAGATAAATGCATCCCCTGCTAGGCTTGAATCAGAATTCCCAGGGATGGAACACAGGAACCATGATTTAAAATTATAAAGAGATATTTTCCTGTGTTATGCTGATACATTAAGAACCAGGGCAGTGGAATATTTGATGCTTCTTTCATGTAGTTCTGCTGATATATGAAGCCCAACAAATAGTCAGGGACAAAGAGTAAAAATTATGTAATTCATTAGAAGGAATAGTTTTATTTCTGCATTTATTTATTGATGTCTCACCTTGTTCCTAAAAATGAATCAATCCAGTTTTAAAATAATAGGTATGTTGGCATGCTAAAATAGATTAAATTAAGTGAAAATAGAAAGAGAATAACAGAAAGGGGGGGAATTAAGATAAATTTGGGATGAAGGTTAGTATAAAATATTCAGTATATAAAGACTTATGTACTTGCTAAATATAGGCCGCAAACTTCATTCCAAGCTTTGTCCAGCCAAAGCAAGGAAAGAAAAATGAGCGTTTGTGATGTTTACCTGATCTACAAATTAAAAATAAGGCCATGGATGAGGAATCATAATTATTCCTGGTAGACCAGAAATAAACTTCTACAGTTTATATGAACATGATATGAGGTCCAAGTAGTCAGGCATAGGTTGACATACATTTTGGGGCCAGGAAAATATAAAACTTCTAAGAAAAAAACAAGACCTTTTGTGTCTTTATACCCAATGCAAAGATCTGATGAAGACTGAAGTCTCCTTGTCCCCAGATCAGTCTGAAAGTTAAGTCCAATTCTAGCATCATCCAGAGGAGCCTATAACTCTCCGGGGAAAGCTTCCCAGCATGGTTCTCTAAATTGTCCAGCTAGTCTTAAATATCTTAAAATATCTAGATTTATTTTTTTTCTAGGAAAGCATTTTAGTCTTGGAATGAATTACTACCTCTCCTCTAATCATGCCAGAGGTAATAACATGGTTGCTAAAAGGGCTTCTTCTACTAAAGCTAGTACAAGTGATGAGGCCATTATAATTTAGGGTGTGTTCCATCCTTTTGTAAGAGGTAATTCCACACGAGGTGACTGTAATAGATACAGTATGCTGTGATGTAGTATACAATAATAGAGTGTAATATAGCACTGTAGGATTGTGGACCTTAGAATGACAGTCCTGGGCCAAACAACTCAGGACGATCAATTTGATTTACACACAAGGCTGATGCAAACCAAGGCACATGAGCATCATGAAATCCATTTAGTCCTACATGCAGTGATGGAGGCCTAGAAAATAGTCATTTTCTTTCCATCTTTTCTTGCTGTTCAATTTTGGTTGAGTGCCATGTAATGTACTGAAATAAACTGTCAACATCCACAGCCGTTGCTTATTGGCGAAAAGCTCTGCTGCTTTTCGGATGGTTGACAAAGTGTCTGTGGCATTAACATGGAATCTTTCTAAGTATAAAATTAGAAGTACATCATGCTAGAGCAAAACGCTGCCTTGCTGATCACAATACTATACATACATACTTTTTTTTAACACCTATGATTTCATTTAAATTCCATTCAACACATATTTATTGGGCAGTTTAGGCACAAGTACTATGCTGAGTGCTGGGGATGCAAGAATGAATAATACATGGTCCCCGCACTTTAGGAAATCATAATATAGTGGTAATACAGGTGTAAAAACAAATAAATTATAATAAAACATGAAAATTCTTAGAGAATGGAAAGGGAAGGTGCTGTGGGAGCTCAGGGAACAGGACAGTTAACTACTTTCAAGAAAGTTACTGAAGCGGTGACATTTGACCTGAGAGGTAGAGATTTTTCCCATTCTCATCAGTAGGATGAACATTTGCATAAGTCTAGAAACACAAAAATTTTGGGAATTCCATGGGCATGTTGCAGGGGAGACTAGTGTATGAGAAACACATGGCTGGTTCCAGGGGTGAACAAGTGGAAGGAGAAGGTGTGGAGTTAGGGACAGGCCATTGGGTGTGCACTGTGAATGGCTTTGTATGCTAAGCTCAGGAATTTGGATTTTATTTTGAAGCCAGTGGACAGCCACAGGTGGTTTTAATGTGAAGAAGTAACAGAATCTTTTTTTTTTTTTTAAGATTTTTATTTATTTGACAGAGAAGGAAACAGCCAGAGAGGGAACACAAGCAGGAGTTGGAGAAGGAGGAGCAGGCTTTCCACAGAGCAGGGAGCCCGATGTGGGGCTTGATCTCAGGATCCTGGGATCATGACCTGAGCAGAAGGAAGATGCCTAACAACTGAGCCACCCAGGCACCCCCCCCTTTTTTTTAAAGATAATCATCATGTGAAAGGATTAGAGAAAGACTATGACAGGACACCATTGCAATAATTTGAGATGAGGACAGACTTGCAGTAAGCCTATTGCATTAGAGATAAGAACAGAAGCCAGCATTGAAAGACCCTTCTAAAGAAAAATGCAAAAATATTTGGTGGGCAGTTAAATTAAAGTCTGTAAAAGAGTGGGTAAGATCCAGAGGAGAATCCAAGCTTCCATCTTAGAGGACTATAAAAATGAATGCTGACCCTCTTTATGAAGACAGAGGATGTTCTGAAAATATTAAGTTGAATTCAGCTTGACACATGTTCAATTTGAGGAATTTGCAAGATATGCATGCATGTATGTTGGTTAAGCATTTGGAAGTATAGCATGGTTCTCAGGAGGGAGGGTGTCTGGGAAAGACACTTAAGATTCAGCTGCATGTAGGGTGTTGTTTCAGTCATGGGCATGGATCAGATCCTGTGTCAGGGATTTAGATGCCTCCTCATACCCTCTCATTCTTATCCTGCTCATTCTTATCCATCTCTGTGACTCTCAGCTACTTACCCCCATTGCTGTCCAAGCCGCTGCTGCTGTGATCAGTACTGCATAGGCGCTGACTGTCTTTGTGCAGGACTACACCTCATGTCCACACCTTGTATGTTCTCCCTTTTGTCTCAAGACACCCCTTTTGCCACCAAGCTGTGAGCCACTAGAGAGATCTGCTTGGCCTCATTGTATGCACAAACTGGAAGTAAGGACACTTAATGCACTGTTGCAGTAAAACTGTGATTAATGGAAACCAAGAGCCAGTACGCAAATTATGTTCTCCTCTTCCTCAAAATGGCCTTCTGCTAGTTCACGTGGACTCTCAGAACATGACCCAATGTAATCCATCAAACAATTACATTTGTTAACAATGGGGGCTCATCTTGTTTCTCCTTCCTACCATATCTCACTTCTTCTTTACCCATTCTAGCTTCATTAGGAATCTATGTTCTGATAGAATAGTAGTAGCTCTTTTTTTTTTTTAAGATTTTATTTATTTATTTGACAGAGATCACAAGAAGGCAGAGAGGCAGGTGGGGGTGGGGGGTGGGGGAGAGCAGGCTCTCCGTGGAGCAGAGAGCCCCATGCGGGGCTCGATCCCAGGACCCTGGGATCATGACCTGAGCCGAAGGCAGAGGCTTTAACCTACTGAGACACCCAGGTGCCCCATGAATAGTAGTAGCTCTTAAGACTTCATCTAAGACAGTGCTCTCTGGGGAACCTAGATTATATCACATTGGGAAAGCCATATCATTTCTGGGACCAAAAGGGAGAAGGAAACCCCTCAGTAATGTGAAAGGGTAAAGTTTCATATAAGGAATCATTAATTATAGCCGGGGTTTATAATAATAAAGAATTGACCAGAAAGAAAGAACGTTCTTAAAAAATATAGAAATAACAGCTATAAGGAGAAGCCACTTCCTATATGGGCTGAGCAAGAGCACCTGAAGGAGATTTCCTTTAGGGCTTAAATCAAGAATCTTGGAGAAGTCACAGCTCTGGCTCACTGAATGTCAGAGAAGTCACTGTGGTACCAAACCAGTGGAACATTTCTGAAATCTGTCCATAGGAGGCTAGGAAAAGCTGTCCACAGGGAAGTCCTTCATTAGAGACACCCCAATCCAAAAATATCTAAGAAGCTTGGTGGGAGAATTGACTGGCTGGTAGGTACTACTGACTACCATACATCACAGGAATGGGACACTGCAGAAGACATTGGTATTGAGGAAATCTGGTACTGATGAATGTGCATGTGCTACAGGAAATTGTTGTTCTTGCCACCTCCCACCCCCAATCCCCCCCAAAAAAGCCCCCACACTGCAGGCACTTGGCCCTGGGAAAGTTGAGTGCAGTGTAGAAGCTGGATATTGGCCAACACATCTGTGTTACTGAAGCTGCCCTGTGAGCACCAGAGCCAGAGAGAAAAACTCTCCTCCTTAAACATCACTCAAGTGCCCTCTACTGACAAAGCTTCATCTTATGCTGGCTGGCAAAGGGCTCAAATCCATTTCCACTGAGAAGACAAAAAGGGTGAGAAAAGCAAATACCAATAATTCAATACCTGGCCACAGACTAAGATAACCACCTTGGAAAAGCATAGTAGGGGTAAGAATGTGAGACAATAAATAATGTAGCCAGATGTGTCAGGACATTTTAGTGGGTCCCTACCACTATGAGCCTGTGTGAGAGACAGATGGAAAGATCTAAGAACCAAGGAGAAAGGGATGCTAGAAGGCCAAGGAGATCACAGATTTGAGAAGCAGGATGTGGTTAACAAAGACTTTGGAGAGGTGAGAAAGAATGAAAAATGAACAAAGTCCTTTGAATTTGGACATGTGTAGATTATCGTTGATATCAATGAGTGATGTGTCAGTAGATGATTTAAGGAAGAAGCTAAAATAAGATGGCATGAAGAGTAATTAGATATTGAGGAAGCAGAGGTATTCAGGTGATTTTGAGACAAAATGGAAAATGCGGTAATATGACTGATATGTGGCAGAAAGTGTCTTTACTACGATATTATTGCTGTCATTTATTAAATGAGAAAAAATACTTGACATATTTATGGGTAGAGAAGAAAGACATGAAGAGATTAAGGTTGGAGGAGTGGGAATGTTTGCCTTGGAAAGAAAGAGGGATCCCTTCTGAGAAAATATGGAAAGGGTAGATGAGTCATTATGTTGGGGGAGAGGGCGTGAGGAGAAGCTCTGGGCTATAGTTAGAAGGCCTGGAGTCTGGCTCTTTTTTTTTTTCCTCCCCTAATAATGTACTGTTAACCTTCTATAAGTCACACCCTTACTGTTTCTCAATTTTCTACAAGTTAATTTTGTGGTATGAACTCAATGCTATCTCAGATCCCCTTGGGAGCTAACATTTCATTGCAATGTTAGGCTCTCCATTTTATAGTTGAAAAACAAGGAGCAGGAAGGATAATTACTTGTCCAAGCTTATCCAGAAAGTTAGTAATAAATTTGAGAGATGCACATAGGACTGGAGCATTGAGACACTGGCAAAGTGCACAGAATGTTTTGTACAAAATCTATTTTATATGAACCCCCTGAATAAGCCAACTCATAAAATGTTGGAATGGTACATCAAATATGCCTGTAATGCAGAAACATAATGTCAGTGGAATACTGCCCAGCATCATGCCAGCCCACCCAGTGTAACGTACATATGGAATAAAAAGCAGGTCTCAAATAAAAGGATATGGTAAGATTTATACCAAGGATGAGAAAGGGGAAAGAGAAACAGAGGGAACTCATATGTATCTGAGACAACTGTAGCCAGCCCCTAGAAACAATAGTATTGGTAGTTTCAAAATGAATAGTAATACAGAGGGACTCCAGGGAATTTACCCTTTAAGTGTCTGCATATAACAGAGATCTTCAAATTCCATGCTTCTTGAACATTACTGGGCAAACAAGTCACCTTCAAGTCTGGCTAAAATGTAGATCCTGATTTAGCAGGCCTGGTGCTTGGAGTGGGGTCTGAGATTCTGCAATTCTAACAGGTGGCACAGACCAAACTGAGTAGCGAGGGTCTAGGAAATGACAGTTGGTTGAACTGCAGGGCCGACATTGAATACAAGTTAAGTCAACTACAAAACATGACAAACAATACTGAGGGGGACAAAAGTACTAAGGCATAGACTAGTCTTGGAGGCTTCTTGGAGATTTTGTATGCTCGTGTCATACTTCAGCTTTAGTTTTCAAATTCTTTCTTATATTCCCCTTGGAAAAAATTAACAGCTAATATTTGTAGAAGATTTATGAATATTAGTGACCATCCAGTGAGTGTTTCTTATAATTTTCTTTGCAAATTGGCTGATACCAGAGCCTAAGGGACACTTACAGACAAGAGGAAACTAAGGAGATGTGACTAAAAGCAATGTGGGAATCTCGAAGAAAAAGACAGAGATGTAAAAACTGGTGACATTCAAATGAGGTTTGTTTATTGGTTAATAATATTGTACCAATGGCAATTTTCTCATGGCAATTTTATACTAAGTTTATATAAAATGTTGATACTGGAGGAACTGGAATGAGGGGAATAATGGACTCTGTGCAATTTTATGAATCTTCTACAAGTGTCAGATTAGTTAAAAATTAAACGTTTACTTTGGATCCTATGATATTTCTATTTTTAATTTTTTGAGGAGCCTCCATACTGTTTTCCACAGTGGTTATACCAACTTACATTTCTACTAAGAGTGGAAGAGGATGCTGTTTGCTTCACCCCCTCACCAACTACTGGATACTTACCTTAAAACAAAAACACTAATTTGAAAAGATTTATGTACCCCTATGTTTATGCAGCCTTAGTTACAAAAGTCAAATTATGGAAGGGATCCAAATGTCCATTGATAGATGAATGGATAAAAAAGATGTGATATATAGATACAATGGAATATCAGCCAAAAAAAAGATGAGATCTTGACATTTGCCACAATATGGATGAACCTAGGGGGTATAATACTAAGTGCAATAAGTCAGACAGGGGAAGGAAAATCATATGATTGCACTTATATGTAGAACCTAAAAAACAAAACAAACAGAAAGCTGAAGTCAGACCTATAAATACAGAGAACAAACTGATGGGCGGGCGGCGGAAATGGGTGAAGGGGAATGGGAGATACAGGTTTCCGGTTAAGGAATGAATCTGTCATGGAGATAAAAGGCACAGCATGGGGAACATAGTGAGTGGTACTGTAATAGCGATGCAGATGACAGAGGGTAGCTACACCTGTGGGAAGCATAACCCATGGAATTGTGTAATCACTACATTGCACACCTGAAACTAATGTAACATTGTATATCAACTATACTCAAAAAAAGGATTGTTGATGAAACCAGATTCTTGTGCTTTATTCTAGACCTACGAACCTAGGTTGCCTGGGTGACTCAGTTGGATAAGTGACTGCCTTTGGCTCAGGTCATGATCCTGGAGTCCCAGGATTGAGTCCCACATGGGGCTCAGCACTCAGTGGAGCAGGAGTGGGGAGGCTGCTTCTCCCTCTGACCCTACCCCCTCTCATTCTCTCTCTCTCTCAAATAAATAAATAAACCCACTAACCAGAAGCTCTCCAGGGGAGACTAGGAATGTACATTTTCAACACATTACCTTGGCAATTATTTTGCACAAGAAGGTTCAAGAACAAATTCTCCCACAGCTTCTTCAGAATCTTACTGCAATCCTACCCCCAAGGTAAGGGGAAAGCAGGCAGTTAGAAGGAATGAATGGCTACTCCAGCCTCTCAGCGAGGGTCTGCACTGTGCGGATTATACACCATCCTGACTTAAAAGGTTGTTCATCCACCTCTTGCGTCCCCTTCTCTGGCGTCATATTCCAAACCAGTCTCGTGTTTGGACTGCAGATTTTTACCTCGTCAGAATCTACTTGATATTTTCTTAATTTACATAAAGCCTGCCTGCAATTTCTTATGAAGTTGAAATCTGCTTTGGAGCATGATATTGAGGTGCCAAGATACACTTCTGAAAGACTCCACAGTGTAGGAAGCCTGTACCTCGGAAAGAAATGTTGGATTTTTTGAAGTTGACTCCAAATCAATCACAAGTCTAATGCTTAACACTGCTGATATGTCAGTCATTTGCCAGAATGGTGTGCCATTCATATTGTTAAATGAACATTTTCATTTCCCAGAGGAGTCGTCTTGCTGCCCATCCTTATAATATGGAGCATTGTTCCCAGGCTATTTACATCAGCACTGCTCCTTACAATGGACCTGTTTCATTGGTTTACATAAATTGAAGGGTGCTTTTAAATAAACTAGGAAAGGACGAATCATCATGCTGCTTGTGATTAATCAGAGAGATGGTGTGACAACGAGAAGATGCATCAGAATATAAGAGGAATATTATGGACACCAGCTTTAATAATGTATAGTATACATTTAAACAACCTTATTTGGAAAAGGTCCATATTGACTATATGCATCAAAAGGGTGATTTAGAGGAGTTTCTCTCGTGCATTATGATTATGTGACCAGAACCAGGAAACAGTATTTGTAGTTTCAATCATTTAATGAGGTCTGTCCTAAAATTTAGATTTTTTTAAAGTGTACTTTGTGGAGGAGATATGCTTTTATGAATTTTTATGAGCTCTAACGGGTAGGTTTAGAAGCTGATGTATTTTTCTTTCAAATCAAAGATATTGCATCATTTTTGTGTAAATTATCTTTATTTTTCTTTCAATTAATATCTCAAACAAATAACAAATCTGGAAATAGGAATGGACCTCCACCCCACTCCCCATTATTTCTCTATCACTGCTGGGTAGAAACCAATCTGACAAGTGAAAATTACAGAGAAATGTTCTGAAATCAAATTTTCCCAGAGAAAGAGAAAAATTTGCCCAGAGTCAGTCATTTCCATGTGCCTAGATTCAATCTGGAGATCCTGTGAAGTTGTTTCCTTACGTATTTTCTCTTTAATTCATCAAGTATCTGTTCGCTAAATGGAACAAAACCCAGTCAGGGTCTGGGCGCAGATACGGACACACCCAAGGCAGACACACAGGAATGCACTGGAGTAAAAGCTTTAACAAATTCTCATTATTCAGGTAGTTAAAGAGGAAGCTAAATAGCAGCACCAACCTGCTGTAAATCCTCAAGGCTGACAGAGAAGTGGTTATGACAGCTTTCACATTATCTTAGTGCAGAATCGAGGCAGCAGTCACAGCTGGCTCATATGTCAAAATGTGTCAGGACTTAAATGGTAAAACAGGAGTGCAACAGCAATTGGCTTTTCAATCAATAACACAATCAATATATTTCACAGATATTTTCCCATATCTAAATTACTCTGCAGAGATGAGGGAGCCCGACTGAGTGTTTATAAATCAATAAAACACACAGCTAAAGGACATCTGCTCCTGTTCTTTTACTTCAAGGTGCTGTTTGCCTTTTCTTTCCAACTCTCTTCTTATTTAAGAATGTACTTTTGAGGACAAATAGCCCTCTTGTGCACACAAATCAGCTTACTGCTGCATTTTGTGCTCATGATGTTTTTTAATAATTTTATGCTTGAGCATTCAACTAAGTGGAAGGACAGCTTTTCTTAGCTTCGAATGCTTTGACTGTTAGAATTAATAAAGCAGCTTTCAAATTTCAAGTAATATATGCTACATAAACTTCAAATAAATAATATCAAAGTACAGCATCCAGACTTGCGAGTTGAAATAATAACCCAGGGCATTATTTTTTTCCTCACACAGAACAATATTCTTGCCGAAAATTATATATTGTATTTGTGCAGATATGTCACAAATGAGAAAAATGCTGTCCTCTACAAATCTATCCCCTTTGCAGAAAGATAGGATGGAGGCAAAAAAAAAAAATCTACAATTTAATGCAAAACTCTAATGCTGACATATAATTTTATTTCCATCCTGTATATCAAAATGAGGTGACGTATGAATCATGGTTTAACAAAAGCTGTGGTATTCTGAGTTAAAACTGCCATACTCTATCAATAGCCTTTATGCCACAAAGTAATATTATGTCCCACAGTGTCAGTGGTTTGTTTTTTTTTTTAAACAGAAGGCCATATTGTGTTACAAGTGGAATGCAAATTAAATACATCAATCCATATACTTTTCCTAAGCTTATGTTGCCGAGGGAAACATTTCCCAAGTAGCTGATACTAAAACACAAGCCACTGGGGCATCGTGGTGAGGATATGACTTGTCTGTGGATTTAGGACATGATTCAAAAATAGGGCACCGAAATGGAAGACGTTCCTCCTTGATGAAAGCTCATTTTTGCCACTGTTTTTTTTTTTCCTATGAATTTTTAACTAAGAATGTTTACTTCTTATTCCAGTGGCTGGAGTGACTGGTTTACCTATTAAGTTGGCAATGCCTCATGAAGAGAGGTGGAATTTCATTCCTTCTGCGAGTGTTACCTTCTGACAATAATTATCCTCACACTTGTAATGGGTTAATTAGAACGTAATTATTTTTGTCACGTCCCACCTTTTCTTCTGTCCTCATCTCCCACTAGCTCTGTCTTTATACCTCACATCTCAGCTAAGGTGGATCTTACTCCATCTCCTGAGTATGCCTTGCGCTGTCCGGATTAAACGCCTTCCTTCAGCCTGCTGAGAAAGTCTTAGTTGTAAGCCTATTGCATTTGTCACTGTTGCAAGGCGTGTTTGAAATCCAACCCTTGTGGAGGTTTATCTCACCCTCCAACCAAAACTAGATGCTTTCTTCTGAATTTGTACATTATGTTTCTCATGATCCTATGAGATACTGAAGTGCTGCCTTCTTTTGTAATTATTCCTTAATGATTGCTTTCCTAAGAATACACTGTAAAGCTCTCTAATGTTTGGGACTCTGGACATTTTTTTGATTCTCTACTTCTGCATAAATCTTGAATTGTTTCATTTTTTTCCCTTGAAGGAAGCATCTGTTTAAGGCATTTAAAATACTTTATAGAAGACCCTACAATGGGGGCACCTGGGTGGCTCAGTGGGTTAAAGCCTCTGCCTTCAGCTCAGGTCATGATCCCAGGGTCCTGGGATCGAGCCCCGAATCGGGCTCTCTGCTCTGCGGGGAGCCTGCTTCCCCCTCTTTCTCTTCCTGCCTCTCTGCCTACTTGTGATCCCTCTCTCTCTCTCTCTCTCTCTGTTAAATAAATAAATAAATAAAATCTTAAAAAAAAAAAGAGAGAGAAGAAGAAGAAGAAGACCCTACAATGGACTTTAAACTCCTACAAAAAATTTCACTTTCAGTCATTTCATTTGCATAAATATTCATGAGTGGCTCCTTTCTGGAAAACACTGGACTATAGCACTGGGCAAAACAAACAGAAATCCCTGCCTTCATTTTACTTACATTTTGGCAGTAATCAATAAATTGTGAATTGAAACCAAAATGGAAATGATTTTTATATAAAATTTCCAAAGATTTAAGGCAATTTTTAAGACCTATACAGAATATATTGTCACAGTTTCCTCATGAGTATGTCCCATGTAATATTTGGTATATACTTATACTAAAAACATTGTGCCTTGTTTACCTGAAAGTCAAATTTAACTAGGTATTGTGTATTTTATCTGTGAACCCTAACTTAAATGCTATTTAATAAATTGATAATAAATAATTTTAATAAATTAAGTTTTATCCATATACTATTAATGTAGAATTGAAAATACTGGGATTTTTTTATTTGAGAAAGAGACAGAGCGAGCAGGAGTGGGGGTGGGAGGCAGAGGGAGAGGGAAAAGCAGGGAGCCCAATGGGAGGGATGTGGGGGCCTGACACTAGAACCCCAGGATATGACCTGAGCCAATGGAAGGTGCTTAACTGACTGAGCCACCCAGGTACCCCTAAGAAGCTGCTTTAAGGATAAACAAAATAAAGTAAAAAATAAAATATAGTAGCATGCAGTGAGTAATCTTACTTTTATATTTTCAAATTATATATGTATATACATAGAGATACACACACATATGCACATATACATACACACATGTATATATACATATGTGTATACACACAATCATATATATGTATACATACACACATATGTACATACATACCTATGCATAAATATGGGAAAACACCAAAGAATTTTTGGAAACGCAGGGCTATACATGGAACCAAAACAATACACACCCTTTGAGCATTGGGAGTTTGTTAACTAATTTAATTTAATTTAATCAAACATAACATGTTGGTTCAGTCTTATCTCAATTGCAAATTGACTCTTCAACTGTTTCTTTTCTTCCTTTGCCACTGCTTTTCTCTCTTGAAAGCCATTGTCATTTCCCTGAAGTTTTCTATCTAGAATGCTGACCATAAAACTTTCTCAACAACCCGATCCTTACCACCCTGTAAACACACACACACACACACACACACCTGTTCAGGACATATATATACCTATATATCTATATATATATACTTTTTTGTTTTAAAGCTTTTAACTTCTAGTAGTCAAATAGGTAACATATGTTTTAAAGTCGATGTGATACAAAGCTCAAGAAGTATTACAAGTTACTTATAGTCATGGTTTACCCACTACTGGAGATAGAAAAATGGAAACCTTAGCTTTTGTTCTTGATGGTGAGCCCTAAGTGGCCTTCCAAAAACCTTGAGACTATAGTTAAGGACCTTCCTAGTTCTCTTTACGTTTCTGTATAAAGACTTCTTAGGTTAGGCTGAAGAAGTATTCTTTTTTGCACAAATGTTCTTTTGGCACAAGAGTAGTATCCATCTTTATGGAGATCTAAAATGGGTGAGCTTATGTCTTTGTGTAGCACAAAAGCATTAAAACAAATTTCTGAAAATATTTTTATTTCTTTAATTCTTTACTATGGGGTAGTAAAGGTGTTTTAAAATATTTGTTTCTAAGATAAAACTCATAACAAACAATGTACGTATGAATTTAGTTTACAGTGAAATTGAAAATTGCCTCTTGCCGACAAGTCAGTGGCCTTACGATGTTCTCAGGTTTGACTAATAACTGAACAGCGACAACAGCAATAACAGCTACACTAACCTTAATTGAGTGCTTACTATGTGCCAGGAACTTTCTATATTCAGTACAAAATAAAATATAACCTCAGTTTAGATGATAGGCTCTATTTATATAGCTTAGCATTCTGCTAAATATATATGTGCAAAAATAGAGCCAGAAAACAGCGTTGAGAATTTGTGTTCGGGATGAGGGCTCTGAACGTGTTGTAGAGTCTTCAGCCAAAATAGAAGATGGGGACATATTGAGACAGAATATAAACTTGACAGTGGGCAGTAGTTCTTGATGGGTTGCAGAAGAGGAAATACGGCACAAAATTATCCATTCGGCATTTGGAATTGCATGCAGAGATAGTGTTTGTAAAATTATCCATAAATCCTACTTGCCATGAAATTTCCCCCCAAATGTTTAGCCTCCAAATCAGCCTCCAAATCCCTTTCGGCCCTTTGGTGTTTGTATACTTGTTGTGGTAACAAATACCCTTAAAGCTGATGAGGCAAACCTAAGGGTGCATATTAAATTAATCTAGGATGGAAGCTCAGGCTCTCAGATCAGCTGCAGAGTGACTTAAGCAAGGACAGGGTTGGAATTAATCTTGAAGAAGCCAGGCAGAGTAGCAAGTCTTGTACTGCTCTTAAAGACATCGACGGATGAGATCTATATCAAGTTTTTAAAACATACTGAGGACTCAATTTGGTATCTCATTATCAGAAAATTCAATACAAAGTGAAACAGTTCAGAGGGCTCAAAAATAGTAATTGATAATGATAGAGAAGAAAGGTGATTGACTAAGGGTAGATTCAATTTGATTCAAAGGCAGTGAATACATGAAAGTTATAAGTAGCAACAAAGGAGAATTGTTTTGTTGACAGTCATGCAAATAAGCATTGACCCATATGCTCAGTGCCTAAAATAAATTTAGTGTTCTTTGTTCACATTTCCTGTCAGCTTGGGTTTTATAACAAGTTACATTTTGTTGGAACTCTGAGAACACTTGTTGCAGGAAGGAGCTTGTCTTCTTTTAACCTGCTGATTACTAGAACACTAAAAGAGTATGGTTGAATGGAAGGCTGAAGCAATGGCATTTGTAATTTAATTTGGGTCAATGAACATTTAAGGAACCAAATATGACTCTCATGGTCTAATAATTCTTGAAAACTCTTTGAAAAGCTGGTTTAACATTCTTGTATATACTTGAAAACATAAGCCTTTAAAATATTTTAATTATACGATATGTCAAACACATATAAATGTACAGAGGCACCTCTGTACCCACCAGATAGATGAACATTTTGTCATCTTCATTTCAAAATTTAGGTTTTTAAGAAATAAATAGGGGTTTCCCTGTTATCCAAAAACAAGAGTGTTCCTATGAAAACTTTCATAAACTGAAATGCTATAAAGTGAAGAAGCAATTACCATTCACTAAAAGCAAAAACCCTCTTCGCATTTCTTTCTGTTAGTGAAAACAGATAGTCAGGTCTTTAGTAAAAGTGAAGTGGTGTAAAGCGAACTTTCAGATAGCAGGGGAAACCTGTATTAGAGAGGGCCTTGAATTGATTCTTTTCATTTTATTCCACATTATCCACTCCTAAGAGAAAACCAATATCCTGAATTACATGTGTGTTCTTCCCTTTAACATGTAAACTATTACTACAAAATTACATGTCTCTATATAGCATATATTAATTTTTATATTTTTGAGTTCTATAATTATATCATACTATATCACTTGACACTTGATTTTCTTATTTCTCAAAATGTATTAGAGATTCATCGTATCAATACTTGTAGAACTAGTATGTTGTATTTGCTGTTTAATATTCCAGTCATTGTACAAAAATGTATTCATCTGTTCTCTCATCGAATGACATTTTAAATTGTTTAGCTGTTTTGCTAATAAATGTTACAGTCAACGCCCTTGCACAAGTCTCCTTGTACACATGGAAGGTTCTCTAGAATATATAACTCAAAGTGGAATTGTTGAATGTGTGTGCATTTTCAGCTGCTAGGTATTGTTAAGATATCTTGTGAAATATTACATATGCTGTTTGCAAAATCAATTTTTGTGTATGTTCTATAAAAGATATTTTCTTTTTAAACTTTTCTACATGATTTATTTCTTCATCCTAGCAGGAAGTTCTATTTATACATAATTTCTTATAGGAGTATTATTTCACATTTTTTCTATAAATGCATTACCAATTGTCCCATTCTAATTTATGGAACAATGCCTCATTTCCTTACAGAGTTATAAACTCACTTTGCCATGTAACAACCATACATGCATACATACATATAGATGTATATATAATAAACATATATATGTGTGTGTGTTTTATATTCCAATATTTTCTGTTATTTTGTTTCTCCCTGTATCTGTATAAGTCCTTACATATCATATTTTTCTTGCTTTATTGCATTGCCTAGGACTTTTTATTCGATTTTATTTTTTTCAGTGTTCCAAGATTCACTGTTTATGCACCACACCCAGTGCCCCATGCAATATGTGCCCTCCTTAATACCCACCACCAGGCTCACCCAACCCCCCACCCCCCTCCCTTCCTAAACCCTCAGTCCACCATCTTTCATGGTTCTTTCCCTCTCCAATTTCCCCCAAATCACTTTTCCTTTCCTTTTCCTAATGTCCTCCATGTTATTCCTTATGCTCCACAAGTAAGTGAAACTATATATAATTGACTTTCTCTGCTTGACTTATGGAGGAAATGCCGAGGACTTTAAATACAATGTTGATTAAAAAATAATGATGTAAAACATCTACCTCAATTTTAAAGAAAATAACTCTAAACTTTCACAGTTAACAATGCATAACAATAAACAATATTGCTACATTACATATATATGTATATGGCTTTTACTCTCTATTTATAGAAATAATTTTCTTCAATCATTAATTTGATAAAATTGATAAAATTATATTTATGCTTACTTAATATAATGTTTTTGAGACAGGCCATTTTTGCATATGTCAATTTAATAAATTACATTGTTAGAGTCATGGAATTAGTACTTTATTTACATACATATATTTATTTTTACACATATATGCATATTTATATTTGTAAGTTTATATTTACATATATATATATAAAATCCTATTGTTTTTATTTTTAACACTCTCCCTCTTTAATTTTACATATTTACATATATATGTACACATGCATATGTATTTACGTATGCATATATATTTAGAATCCTATTATTATTTTTTACACTCTCCCTCCTTAATTTTGGTATCAATGTCATAGTAATCTCTTAACATTATATGTATTAGCATATTGTCTTCTTTTTCTATTCTCTAATTTTTTCTGTGCATTGGGGATTATCTTTATTCTATTTTCTTAAAAATTATCCGTAAATTCATCTGTGTCTGATACTTGTATGGGGGTAGAATTTTAACTTCTGATTCATTTTCTTCAATGGGTATAGGCTTGACTCCCCATTTTCTAGCATCAGTTTCTATGCCTCATGTATTTCTAGACAAATGCTCATTTCTTAAGGTTTTCTTTTTTTTTCCAGAGAGCCAGCTTTTGGTTTGGTCTTCTCCATTCTTTCTTTCTTACTACTACACTAATGTCCTTTTTCCAAAAGGATTGCTCTGTTGTACATTTTCTAACTTCTCAAACCAGTCATTTTGTTAATTTTGTGTCTATTCTTTCCAAAACATGGATTCCATACTATAAATTTTCCTCTAAGTACTACTTTAGCTAAGCTCTATAAGATTTATTTTATTTGAAATAGTCTCAGTATCATTCTCTTTTTTTTTTTTTCAAATTTATTTATTTGTTAGAGAGAGAGGGAGAGAGAGAGAGCGAGCACAGGCAGACAGAGTGGCAGGCAGAGGCAGAGGGAGAAGCAGGCTCCCTGCCGAGCAAGGAGCCCGATGTGGGACTCCATCCCAGGACTCTGGGATCACGACCTGAGCCGAAGGCAGCCGCTTCACCAACTGAGCCACCCAGGCATCCCTATCATTCTCTTTTAAATGCTTGATTGCCATTTTAATTTCTTAAACCATGATGTATTTAGAATGCTTAAAATTTCCAATGGATGGAATTTTATTGATTTATAATTCAGCATGACTTAATCACACATAGACTCATTGTTTGATGTTGATATAAACTTTCTGAGCTAGTGCATGCTTTTTAATTTTTTGTAAATAATTCATATGTGCTTGGGAGAATGTGAATTTTCTTATTACTACTATACACAGAGATCATAGTTTCTAATATGTCAATCTTGTTAGTTGTTATATCCAGACCTTCTAATACTGATATTTATGTATTTAATCCACCCAGTAACAACAAGGTGTATGAAAATTTCTACTACAATTCTAAAGTTTTAATTTCCCTTCTTTAAGGGAAAGTTTTAATTTTCCCTAATTTTTTGCTTTACATATTTTAAATTCATGTTATTAGGTCCATATTTTAATAATTTTAATTATTTCAATTCCTCATCAATTAGAAATCATTATACAATTATACAATGACTCTTTTAGTACCACAGTAATGTATATGCCTAAAGTCTATTATGTCTCAAGTTCAATTAGTTAAAGTACCTGCCTAATATCTATTTCCCAAGCTTTTACTTTCATCCTTTCTGTATCTTAATGTCTGATTTCATCTTTAGTAAATAGTTTGTTGCTGAATGTAATTTTGAGATCCAACCTGATCATATCTAGCTTTAAGTATTGATGTGTAGAATTTTGTACTTATTATGATTTACAATATGTTTGTATTTATGTCCGGTTTTTATTTCTGCTTTCTACATGTCTTACATTTTTTGCTCCTCTTTTTTCTTTCTCTTGCCTTATTTGGACTGTTTAGGTTTTTAAATTTATTTTTCTCCTCTACTGCTTTAAAAGTTATAGTTCTATCCTTTTAATGCTTCTCTTTAATTTTTTTTATTATATTCAGTTAGCCAGCATATAGTACCTCAGAAGTTTTTGTTGTAGTGTTCAATGATTCATTAGTTGCATATAATACCCAGTGCTCATCCCAACACATGCCCTCCTTAATACCCATAACCTGGTCTTTAAATTTTAAACATGCATGCTTTATTGGAATTCTAAAGCTAATCAAATATCTTTCTTCTGGAGAACTTGAAGTATATATGTAAAGGGATTTAAAAAGAGACAGGAATTTGTGGAAGGACAGTCTCTTGGTATACAACGAAAGAGTTTGTTAAGGCCACTCTCACTAGAAATAGTGTTCCTGGGTCTGAGGGATGGGAGAAAGAGAGATCCCTGTGGTTCTTTAAGCTTCTGAGACCTAGTGCCTGTTAGGATGCAGCAACCTCTGCCCCCCCCCCCACCGCCGTCACCCTCATCCCCACCCCCAGTGGAGTGGCAGCATGATCTCCTAGGCTGAGAAAATTATAGACAGGCTCATAAAAGGTTTTCATCTCCCACATAAACATGAAATCAGCAGAGACTCTAAAACTGAAGGAGAAGTGAGGCCAGAAGGAAAAGGTATCTGAGTGGTAATTTAATTGGGCCTATGGCTGACACCTCCCTCTCAAGAATTGGTATTGCCTGAGATAAGGCTTTAGAATGGGGAAACAGAATGACTTTCAGAGTCATGGAAGTGAAGTTTCTTCTAAAGCAAGAGAAATGGTAATTTGGGGTCAAAAAGAAATATTAACAATAAAAAACCCTGCAATTCTTACATGTCTGAATTTATGAATCAAGACTATTATATATAACAAAAATAAATTATTTCTTTAGGGTAAAAGAAAATCGAGAGAGTGATGTACATTTTCTACCAAACTAAACATTTGTTTAATTATGTACAAATATGTTTAATAAAACATTTTTTTCCCTCTGAAAATAAAGGGAAAGTACATTAGATTTCATGTAGTTTATATTCGTGTTTCGGTAGAGGGATGGTGATCCTCAGGGTGCTGGGAAATTTGCTCCTGTTTAACCAGAAGATGGAAGATGAGACTGGACTGAAGTGTCTTGACTCCAAGTTCAGTGCTCTTCCCACAGCCCTCTACTGCACCTAAAAACGGAGAGGGGAGGGACATCGAAAATGGTAACAACTTCTCAGTAGTGGAAAGGCACATAAAGAGCAGAGTACCCCACAGAATGTCCTTGCCATTAATTATTTGCTAAACCCAACAAGCTGACTAGTGAGAACCATTAGATAGTAAATACTTCAGAAACAAGACTGTACTCCATCATCTAACAGCTGCAGAGAGTAAATATGTAGCTGTAGTTGTTCTTTGTTTTCTAAATACTGTAGGCAAATGGAGAACAATTCTGTAAACCATTGTGATAAACAAGGGCTCTAGGAAGTTACACCAAAAGTTTCTGTTTATTTCAAAGTGTTTACTGTGTTCTGTGTGTATACTAGGCTACTTTACCATTGAGATGGCAAACAACTATGTTTTATGCTACTGTGTGAGAGCCTGAGAGAAAGGATTATTAGTCTATATGTCATTCTATTTCAAAATTCTTAAGAAGTCCAAACATCATTTGACACCAACAGAAGTTAGAGACATAAAATTGTGGAAGGTGGACAAGTCTACAATAGGCAGAAGTAATGGGTTTAAAAAACGTTAGTCGTCTTTGGTAATATATAAGCTGGAGGGATAAGTTGAAGGGCCAGGAAGCAGATGTTTTGCTAATGTAGACATCTTGATGGTATCTATCAAACCATGATATAGTACTTATTAAGATGTTTAAATACAGAAAGAGATGACAATTTCTTCAGTGGGGCAATTTCATATATGTATACTCTGAGCTTCATAAAATATCTATGAAAGAAAAGACTGAAAATTTAATCCAGAATTGAACCAGGAAACTTAAAATATTAAGTCTGGTATTAATTCATTGATGGTGATATTATTAGAAGTAAACATCTCTATGGCCTAAAATGACATATGTGCTTTAAATTTGTGGGGCTGTAGTTTGAAAAATTATGTTCAGTATGATGTTTCCAGGACCCTGCAAGATGTTTAAAACCATGTCTCAATATAATATGTTTACTTGGGAATGAAATTAGCCTGATACTTTACAGTGATTGTTAATACAATGAAAATTAAATCATAAATGTTGCTTGGGTTAATTAGAAAATTTTATGAATTAGAATACCCATTTTTAGTGATGATTTCAGAGACACTTTATTTTGTTATATGACTTTTATGTCTCAGAAAATTTTTGTTCTAACAATTGAGACTCTTATTATTGAGGAAACTGGATACCTGAGAGACGATTTGGATAATTAATGAAATGTTGAGTTAGGAGATGATTAATTTGTTTAATTAGACTTCTGTCCTTTTTCCCCAAGTTTTTGTATGTATACTACCTTTTATATTTCCAAGATAATTCATGACCTAAAAATTTTCAAACTATATGAGTTCTAATTTTGACCCTAACATTGATTTGATTTGTCACTGATCTTCGAAGGATAAATCATTAACTCCATCTAGTAAAACAGCAAACAAGGTCTTTCAGGCTGAGCGAATACACTGTGTTTTAAAGGAATTCCCTGAGTGATACTCAGTACAAACAATTGCCCTTTTACTTATCCAGTCTTTGTCTGACCATTTTCTCATAAAAAGGAACAGTTGGGACTTTATATAGTTCCCCCTTTGTCCTCCAGCTTTCCTCTGAGAGCAAAAAGAGAACCTTTTGGCTTTAGACTGTTTAATCATTCAATAGCAATCAAATATATAATCTCTCGTCTATTTTATTTTTAAACTGTAGACAAGCCAATTACCTCATAGGGCGTAGTGAAATACATATAATGTGTTTCTTCTTATTTGTTTTTTTGTTTGTTTTTTTATTTAGTGAGAATTTAATTAGTTAGGCTAGATTCGTAACTACTCAATCCAAAGATGTCCAATGCAGTCTCAGGGAAATATCTCAGACAGACCCATTTTATTCACATTAGTAAAGTTCTCACTCCCCAAACTATTTCTCTTTTTAAACTCAAAGCAGGATTGAGGTTATTGATTGCAAAATAATTTTAAAATCTATCAATCAATCATGTTTATTACTAGTTAGTTTTGTATAATTTGAGGTGATACATTTAATTTAGAAAACACTGAACACAAACATATAATAGAGTTACTTGCTAAAGGGTAAAGCACATTATTAATATGGTAATGGTTAAAACAATTTGCTTCTTTTTTTTTCTCTAACTCGCTTGCAACAATATGGACTGTTCTGGGATTCACAGGGTTAGATATCCTTGTGATAAAAAGGGTGCTAAAATTTTGACTTTGACCATGAAATTTGTTCCACTCTTCTAAAGAAACATCACCAACCTGTAAAGGGATTTTAACAACATGTCTTTCAAAGTCAAACAATGCAATTCTTATACAGAGAAGGACGCATTGACTGGTAATGAGGTGTGAGAAGTTTCAAATAGCTTGGTGTGGGACCAAGGTTAATATAATTATGGACCACAAACCCCAAGAAATCATTCACTCTCTTACGTCTGAACTACCAGCCTGCAATAAAAGGTGGTCTTTCAGTCTTCAGTGCACTGATGTAAAATGATCTATTGATCTGGACCAAAGAAAGATGAATATACTGAGGAACGGAGCCCGCCTCCAAGTGATACTGAGCAGAACGGAAGGAATGTAGCTGTGGGATAGGGAATCTTCTTTCTACAAAAGACTATGGCAGAAGCTGGGACTTTAAAGAACAATGACAAAGATTCGAAGAGGAATGTCATTCTTGTGGTCCCTGAGAAAATGCCTTAAAAGGATGTCAGGAACTACAGAGAAGAATCATACAAGTGAATAAAAGATGGGTTCCTTGCAGTTGGGGACTAAAGCAATAGCCAAAGAGAATCACACAACTTTGGGAACTGTGGAAGCTTTACTTGCTTCTGAAGATTTTTTTTTTCTTTTTTTAGCCCTGGGCAAATGAAAAAAATGTGGCAGGAAAAAAAAAAAGCCCATCAAATCATTCAATCATAAATGTTTTCATGTATGTTCTGATCAAGAAACAATAATACTGAGATATGTGTTTCTTTGGTCTGTATGGTCTGTATGTGCCATCCTGCTTATCATTATTCATGGCCACAGATAAGAGCATATGAGCTTTCTAGATAATTGCTTTTTACTAATAATATGTTGGAAAAGAGTACATAAATATTTTTGTATTACAAACAAGCTAGCTTAAAAAAATAGATGTCTAACTTTTGGAAACTCCTTGTGTTTGAAGTAGAAAATGTGTTTGGTAGTACAATTTTAGGTGGTTCTACTTGCACTGATACATGCTGTTTATTATTACATTAATTGCATTTTCTGATATTAGTATGTTAATATATGTGTCTATATCACATTTTTCAGTGAGAATTTCCTTTGGTTATAGTGGAAAAATTATCTTAACACATTTTTCTCCCTCTAGCATAAAAACAAAAAAATGCAAGAATATTTGTTCTACTTAAATATCAGTGTAGATATTGTGCAAACATTTAGGTCAGGATTAATCACATTTATGAGCATATTTAGACACTTAGAAGTTAGAAATTAATATAAATATAAATGACATATTTCCATTTTCTCTCTCTCATGCCTCGTCTAGACATGCCTTAACACTCCACAAAACTTTCCTTCACTCTGTGGCTCCAGGTTTCCTCACTTCTCTCAGCCCCTTGTGGGATACTCCACAAGGAACAGAACAGAGGTGTGTGTGACTCAGCTCATGTTCCTGAGAAAACACTAAGCAAATATGCTTTCGGCTTGAACTCCAAGTTGGTAACTGGAAATCGGGCAAGGAATAATCATAATTTTGAAGGAGCATGTGTAATGTGGTAGGAAGTATATGGCCCTAGATTTAGGAAAACTTGAATATAAATCCTGCTTTTGCCACATATTTAACTAAGATTTTGATTTCTTCAAGTCTCTCCTATGCAAAATGGGGATAACAGGATTGATTTTAAGGTGTTATTATGGTCTTTTATTGTCTGTATTTTTTATTGTATATAATTTAGTGGTATATTTATCAAATACATATACAATATGTGTATATAAGTAATGATATATATTATGTGTGTATGTAAATATATGTGTATACGTATACACACACATACATTTTAAATACACACACACACACACACACACATGAGGCATACAGCAAAACAGCAACCTAACACCCCACACATCCCCATTTCTAGTTCCCCAACCAAATCACTTTTAACATTTCCACATGTTTCTTCAGATATTAAGCTCCATATTTCCAAATAATGAATTTGTAATGCTTTTTATAGATTTTTTCAATTTAAAATGATTTGATTTGTAACATGGTAGATGGTGACTTAGCTCTTATCTTCTACTACCTACTATACACCTCCCCTTGCCACAAATGCACTGGATAGTTACCTTTAAAAAATTAATCAACATTCAGTGTTTACTTTTCATCATTACGTAGTATTGTTTGCACTTGAGCTGTGGAGTACACAACCAATAAATTAACTCCCATGCCACCGAATTTTGTTTTTTGGAGTTAACAAGTGCCTCGTTTTAGACTTTGATGGTATTCTGAAACATTAATAATTCATCCTTTCATTATACAAAAGAACTGAAAAATCCTATTTATATCATAAAACACATAAGGTAATTATTATTTCCTTGTGTGTCTGTATGTCCGTACATGATGTTTTTCCCCACACCTGCTGGTCTCCATTTACACTGGCAAGAGCTTGTCAGTTATCTTTCCGGGCATCTCTTTCACTAGGAAATCCTGTTGCCTCTGTCTTAATTGGATCCTTTGTTTCTTCTTGCTTTGTTTCCCTCTTGTTTTAGAGAAATACATCCTCAAGCTTATTGAAAAGAGTGTACTAATATCTTGTTTTGAGAACTTAATTGAAAATAATTTTTAATCTCATATTTGAATGGAAAATTTTCTTTTATTGGAGCTAATTCACTGTAGATGTATCAAAGGCATTTTTCTTTTTCTTTTAGTTGCCAGGTTGCTATTAATTGGAACATATATAGTTCCAAACTATATATGTTTTACTTTCCCCAGAAAATTTTATTTGTTTTTATCCCATCTACCCACTCCTTAATCATGGAAGTTTTCTGATTCTACTTTTGTTGTTGTCATTGCTGTATTATTTCTCATGCTCTTCCTTAATATTGATTTTTTCCATTATTTGGTCTGGCTACTCAGCGACACTTTCCAAATTAGAAATCTTGTGCATTAGAATTTTTTTTTTTTTGCATTATTTTTGACAGTGTTCTTCCAAACAATTTTTCAGCTGTTTCAAGTATTCCTATCTTTTTGCTTTCTTAAAAAATATATCACTTTGGGAAACACACACAAATTTTCTCTTGAAAATTCAATTGAAATTTTCCAAGTATTATTGTGATTATATTCTCTAATTATCAAGAGTCTCTCCTTGAACATATGCTTTTTTCCTTTTTATAATAACTTCTTGTTTATACTTACATCTCTTATATTTCTCAAGACTTTGTAGTTGGTAATGAGGTTTGAACTTCCTGCATTACATTTTTTCTTCATTTGTTTCTTGTTTATTTTGGTCTTTATCTAAACTGATAGATCCTGTGTGAGCGGGATTGTTGAATGGTGGGCTTCATGATAAGGACAAGAGGTGCAGAATTTCCCTGGAGAATCTTACATGACATACCTGTCGAACTTTTCTCTTGGACCTGGCAGCTTCACCAGTTGGAATTGTGAGATTCCTGCCTCCATAGCATGCTATGTCTTGCTTATAACATCTAGGTTTCTGGGGATTGACTGGGAATAGTAAGCTAAGATTTCACTATTTGATGAGTATAATTTCCCTTAGCATCTTTGTTTTCAATATCATACCTTGCTCTTGGTTTCAACTGTGCCTGGTTTTTCTATAACTTGAGATTCTTTGATTTACTTTCCCCAGGAATCATTCTCCCAGGTAGTCATCTTGCTATTCTAAGTAAGGGAGGACACCTGGTGGAGGTTTGTTCACAGACTTGTGAATCCCCCCTCCCCAAGTTTGATTCAGTCCCTAATCTCTACCTTCACAGACACCTGCTGTTAGCAACAGTCCTGGGCCATTCAGGATTTTGCAGTGTAAATCATGGTGCAACTTGTTGTTTATGCACCAGTTTTCTTTGTTAGAATCATTGCCATTCCTTCACATACTCTCCCACTCTCAGTTTTCCAGAATATTGAAATTTCTTAATTGTTCGTGTCTCTTCCATTCTTTTCTGGGCTTGCACATTTATACTTTTTAAATAATCATTTTATTGCTACTTTAGTGGAACTTACGTAGTAATTAAGATATTTATTCACTCTGCAAAAATTAACCACAAGAATGCCAGTGAGTTTTATACTCCACTCTTTCTTTTAGTAACAGGACAATTCATTTAAAAAATAATCTAATGGGTTGTCAGAATAAATAAAGAGTGCAATTTCTCTAATTGGATACTATGTTTGTCACCAGCACCCAAGAAAACGTCAATAGATGCCTAGGACTCGAGAACACTGTACTTCACACAAACACGACCATATCATACTGGCTAAGGTTCAGTTCCACACTATAAAAAGCACTTTACCTACTTAAAAGATAAATTATTACCTGGAATTTTTTGAGGGGCTAGAAGGATGGGCTCCACAAACAGCTCTGATTTCTTGTAATATCACTGCTTCATAGGACTGGGGAAGCCCCTGCCTCCAATTTAGGAAACCATTGAATTAGGAAGAGTCAGAAACAATACATGCCAGCAAACTAGCATTATCCCCCTCACATTCTCTCTTCCCTCCTCACATTCTGAGCAAATGTATTTCATCAGTGGAACTTCAACCACATCTGAAAGCCAATGGCATCAAAGTCTGAGAAATGTACTTGCCAGCCTCCATGGAATCCTCCAGAAAGAGGCAGGAGTGAGTGTTTAAAAAAAAAAAAAAAGCTAATCTATTATCTGGCTATCCATCTATCTATCTACCTACATCTGTGGCAATTAGCTTTGTCCACACAACCATGTAACTTGGATAGTTTAGCCCCATTTTTTTTCTTTTTCTTTTCTTTTTTTTTTTATTATTAATTTTTTTTTCCTTTTTAAAATACAAATAGTTCCAAATGATTGAGTGAGGTCTTTGCCCATGTTCATCTACCCAGGCTTTGGAGTGGAGAAATCAGATGCTTAGATTGATTCATGGTTTGGATTTACAGAGTGAGTATAAAAGTAGAAAGAGGATGCAATTGAGATGAATAGTTGATAGACTGTAGTCTTTGAAGAGAAAGGAGATCCAGAAAATACTCCTATCATCCTTAAAGGACTTAACTTATTGATCAGTTTATTAGATAAAATCCTTACCTTCAAAGAGTAAAATCCATTTTAGCTAGTATAAGAAGGAAATAATATAATAAAGTTTATTAGAAAATTCACAGACCTCTTTCAGAGCCAGAAAATCAGACTCGAGGGCTGCCCTATCAGAAAGACATAAATTATATTGAAGAATGGCTTCAGCAGAAAACCTATCGCATGGTTTTTGTTGCAGACCCTGCAGACAGCATTGCCGATGGCGGGCACTATGCACTGCTCCTTAAGACTGTCATTTTGCTGTGGAAAAGCCAGATTCCTTTGCCAGCATACTCAGTAGAATAGATTATAGGCAGCACCGTTCCTTCATGGTGTTTCTGATTTAACAGAGTTTAGGTATCGTGCTTGTGCCTCAGTTGCCGCAGAGTGTTTGCTTTTTGAATTTGACAAAGCATGAAACAATTAGGTAGGGAAAATCCAAATGTCCTCCATGATAGGGTTGAAGAGGAGTTATAAGAAATTGATAGGACTAGTAAAACAGAATGTTGACATCAGTGGCTGAGATATTGGAATTTAATATCTAACTGATGTAGCCATTAAAGGAAAGGGCAATTTATGATATATAGTAGGCACTAAATGTTTGTAGAATAATTAAAGAATGGTAATA
This sequence comes from Mellivora capensis, assembly GCA_004024625.1. NCBI lineage: Eukaryota > Metazoa > Chordata > Mammalia > Carnivora > Mustelidae > Mellivora > Mellivora capensis. The sequence continues at coordinate 62,246 of PISX010009507.1, forward strand.
CATATAAAATATTCCAAATATATATAATAAAAAAATACCTTGAAAGGTGTGTATGAATAAAAAGCAGTCACTCCAATACAGAAACCAAGATTTAGATTTTTTTGTATATGTCACCTAGCATATATTACAGCAGTATAGTAGCAGTGGAAAATTAATGACAAAATGAACTTATTAATAGCTTATCAATAGAATTTTAATAATTCCAGCATAATGGTGATGTATTTTGGGGCTACTTTGAACCAAACCCAAATTTTCCAAATACTTGATTTTCTTTGCATAATATTTTAGGATGTATCACACACATATAAGTGATACAAAGTAGTGTAGATAGAAAATAGACCTTTGAATATACTTTCTGGAAATTAAATGTATCAGAGATGATTATAAATCTTTTAAAAGTTATAATAAATAACTTTAGTATGTACTTCAAATTACTAATATATTTTGAAAAGAAAATAAACTGTCTTCAGAGCAGCAATTTTGATGCAAAACCAGAGTGTCTCTCACTGATTTACATATTCTGGTAGCACAGATAGTATTAGATAAATTTCATCATGCAAATGTCTCTTTCTAAATAAACAAAACAAACATTTTCTATACAGCTACGCTTCAAACATCACCTAAGATAATTATCACTTTAGATCTGCTGTTTTTGGAGCATTTTTTATGTTATCTCAGTAGAAACTGTTTATACAAGTGGAGGATTGGCATATGTGCTTGCTGTTGTTCTCTTGTATTTATTTTATTATAATATTTACAATTTTTTCTAAGGTTATTTTTATGCACTTTGAGATTTGACTAGATCATGTTCTTATTTCATAATAATAAAGAATGTGAGTTAGTCAAAAACAGATTACTGACATATATCTCCTGTATCATAAAGTCTAAAGAAAGGGTCGAAGGTAAATGGCTAGAAAGAGATGAAAGGGTTGGAAAGAGGAAAATAATAAAGATGAAAGGGAGGTAAAGGAAACAATTTTAAGAGATCTGAAAAAGGAAAAAGCAAAGAGTTTGATATAAAAAAAATGGGATAGTAGGAAGAAGTCAGAAAACAGAAAATGTTCCATGATACTATGCAGGGTCTGTGAAAGAAGTTGCCTTGGTAGTTTGTTGATGGAAAAGGAAAAGAATAATTTTTCTGAAATAGTTGTACAATAAATGAATGAGGACTAACCGTGTCTTTAGATAAGTGCTATTATGTGGATCAGGGATCATATAGGAAGAATATGAGAATATAACTGTCATATTGAGTCATATCAACTCAAGGGATCCAGCATAGTTTCTTTGATGTTTTTCAGGAAAACATGCTAGTTGCCCTCCACAGCCAAACCTCAGGGGGTCTGTGATCCCTAACTTCCTTTTGGTAACCCATAGAAACTCGGCTCATGAATTTATCTAAGCCTTTCCTGGACCTATTTATATTTTCAGACTGTATAACCTTTTGGGGTAATGACTTGCATATGTTTACTACCAACTGTGCAAAGTACAAAGCATAAATCCCTTTTATCTTTTATGTTACATTGGGCATCCTCTAGTCCTGGTGCTCTTTAATTTGGTGAAAGGAATCCATCTTTACCTTTCATGATTTGGCAGAGTTTGAATCCATGCGGGCTCATCTGCAGATTTAAGAAATTGAATCTTCCAAACCTTTTTTCAATATGCTGACATAGACGGAAAAGTTGTGCCACATAATGGAAAGAACTTTAGTTGCATGCATTGAAGAAAATTATCTCATATTTCCAGGTCCCAAAATTATCTATAAAGCAAAGTGCTTGATAACCTCTAAAATTCCTTCCATCTTCCTATCTGACAGTATACTACTACTCTCCCTACCCCACACCCCGGGGACGGCACTAGGGGGAAGATATGGAGCAGAGGGACAAAACTGCAGTGCAGATCTTTAGAGTGCAGTACATGATCTTTAGAGTGAATCCACGAGGATTCAAATCCCATTTTCTCCTCTGCTTATCTCTATGCCCGGAACAAGTCGCTTAATTCCACATACCTCAATTTCTTCATCAATAAGTCAGGGATAATAATAGTTTCAACTTCACAAGCTTATATTTGCTTACCAAACAAATGTGTGCGAATGTGTCTGTATAACTTAAAAACAGCAAAGCCACTCAATAAACCCTGTATAAAAGTTAACATGGGGACGCCTGGTTGGCTCAGTTGGTTAAGCGGCTGCCTTCAGCTCAGGTCATGATCCCGGCATCCTGGGATCGAGTCCCACATCGGGCTCCTTGCTCGGAAGGGAGCCTGCTTCTCCCTCTGCCTCTGCCTGCCACTCTGTCTGCCTGTGCTCTCTCGTTCGCTCTCTCTCTGACAAATAAGTAAATAAAATCTTTAAAAAAAAAAAGTTAACATGGGTACACGCACACACACACACACACACAGGAAGAGAGAGCGCGCACAACCACACCTCACTGGACATGTGCCTTTGTACAATACCATTCCACACTGAATCTAGATTTGGCCATGTTACTTGCTCTGACCAATGGGATATCCGCAAAGGAGAACCAAGCCTATTTTGATAAGTACTTTGGCATGGAGATGACCTTTTTGGAATGTTTTCCTGATACCTCCATGTAAAGACCAGCCTCACCTCCTTGAGCTACATGGAGAGAGAAGTCCAGCCATCCCAGCTGGAGCTCAGATACTACTTGCCTTACCAACTGCAACCACAAGAGTTTGCCCAGATGAGGATAGCAGAAGGACTGCCCAGCCATAGAATCATGACATATACAATGATTGCTCTTTAAAATCAGTAAATGTAGGGTGCTTGGTTATATGGTAATATATATCTGATAGTTTGATCTTCTGTGGTTCTTTCTTATGCACTAGTCTTGAGGATTTATGTCAATGACTGAAAACTCACATAATGCTAAACTAACAAATTCTAATCCCATTCCCTGTTACAAGCATACCCTGTAGATACAAATTTGACAAAGATACGTAATTACATTAATCTGAACATATAAGTAATGTCTGATTTTGTGTTTTCAAGGAAAGAGACTCAGAGTCAGGGGCTCACATGCAGGAAGGTGTTTATTGGGAGGTGTTCTTGAGGTTAATGCATGTGAGGGAGGAAGGAAAGCAGGACTGGGTAGTAGGAGAAGTTAAACTGTGATGTGATCAATGCAGTGTCTCAGCAGAACACACACAGGGACCTAGAGCTGTGATGGCCTTTCAGAATTATTCCAAATTTAAGAAAGGGGACCAACAATTTGTACCACAACTTTCATCACTCACTGGATGAGGATTACCTTAGGGAAGAGATTTGTAACTTTGGGTGACCTTTTAGTAAGGCTTTTTTTTTCTTTAATTAAATATAGTCTTATTAGTCAACTATAGTCATAATGTGATCATTATAGATTTCACCTTCTTTATCCCACCAAACATGAAACAGAGCCATGTCCTAATCTGATTTTTCTCATGTGGGTCACAGCTCTGGTTTGTCAGCAAAATCACCTTTCTCGGTTTCACAGCTGACAGTGACAGAAGTTCACTCTTTCACAGATATAGACGTCACCAGCGTTGGCGTGTTACGCATGGGTTAGTCCAGTTGTCTGGGAGAGGGGACAGATGTCAAATTTAAGCAGAGCCCGGTGCTGCTTGTCTGTGTAATGCTGGTATAATGCATGCAATGTTCCTGTGAGAGCTGATTTTCCAATGACATACATGTTTCTCCACAAGCACACCTAATTGTGCAGTACAACATATAGGAGTGTCCCAGTGGGACTCAGCCGCTACAATTCCATGTCACTTTACCAGTGTAACGTAGGTCATAATGGAATTTTTCACCTCATGAACCCCCATAGATGAAGAGCTTTGTCACTACTGTCACCATAATATGATTATCCCAAGAAATTTCTTTTTCTTAATAGATCTTTGGCTGAGATCATAGTGTTTGCAGCAAACATATATAACTTCAATCCTTCAGGGGTTGGGTGTCTCACTCTCCTTTACCAAAGACATACAGCTGGTTTCTAAGGGCTTCTAATGATGTGTGGAATGATTTGGGCCATGGGGAGTAGAGGAGCCTGGTCGTCCCTAACATGCTCCCAGTTCAGATTTCAGAATTTAGGACCTATAGGCAATTTTAATTTCTTTACTGGCCTTACAGTGCTTCCAAATACCCCGATGCCAGATCTATGGGGTGCATATCTGAGAATCTCCCATTTGGATTTGACCTAGCAGAAATGAAGCTCTTCCTTCATTTGACACCACAAACTGGGAGTAATGTGAGCGGTTGTGGCCAATCTAGATACAGCAGCTATCTCCATGGTGGACCAAAGTGTACCATATTGCTTTCTTGGGCTTATTTTTAGGCTCCAAGATTGGCGATAGCTTCATAGTGTCCTTGCTAGACTAAATATCTAGTGTGGAGGGCCTGTTAAATTCATTCAGATGTCTCCAGAACCCACCAAAGGACCCAACATAGAGTAGAAGTCAGTGAACAATGAATGAATGAAGAAATAAAATGGATGAATGGATATATGGATGAATGAATACAACCAGGTGCCTAGGCCATTGACTGCTATCTGGAAAGCACAGATTCAACATTGAAGGCTTCTTGGTCATAGAGGGGCTCCTGCAGATGCCCTTACTCTAGTCTTCTCCCTGCATAACAACCTTGGGAGAAGAAATCAGGATTGGAAAACAACTGATGATTCATTGAACTCAGTGTTGCCGGAAGAGTTCAAGGGGGCCTTCTTGAATCCCTCCCATTATGCCCAGGACAACTTTTCCAAAAAGCCATGTTTGGGGGCTAAAAAATACCTTGATCCCTGGGGAGAGAAATCGGTACAGCATTACGTGACATTCGTTACCCATGATTTGCCATAATATATTGTAATAGAGAAACTCTGTAGGACTGCTTCTATGAAACTTCTATGGAAGTTTCTGAGAGACTAAGAAAAGAGTAAACATAGGCAACTGTATTTTGCATGAGGGCAATGTGATTAAGTATTCACTTAAAATACTAGAAATTTAAAAGATGAATATAAAATTTATTTGATCATATACACTAAACTACTATATATTTGTCATTGGGTAAAATAAATACTTTAGAACAGTAAGAGCATGTAAGAATGATCAAGGTAATCTCTCTGAATTAGGCCATTGCACTGAAGGTGCTTGGAATATAGCTCCTCAGGATGCATATGAAACTTTCCCTTGCCTCTTTGTTTTAATCTTGGGGGAAGAGTGGAAATTCAGTAAAAATTATCCTAACACATAAGAGAATATATTCTTTGGATTAAGCTGATCATAGTAAACACACACACACACACACACACACCACTAAAAATGATGTCTTAACAGACGAGAAACTGATTTTTTTTCAAATAAAGTAAATCTGATGTAAGTAATCTGGAGCTGGTGTGGCAACCCCTATTGTCTTCTACCTCTTTGGCCATTGTTAGTTATGGCCCTCATTGATCTAAGGTGGCTGCTAGAGCTTTAATCAACCCATGTGCATCCCAGTTATTAAGAATAGAATAGGAAGAGGAGGAAGGGCTACATTTTTTTTGAAGAAATTTACTGAAGTACTAAATCATTTACAACTTTTTACCTGGAACTTAATCACACAGCCACAATAGTTTCAAGGAAGCTTGTCCAGTTATGCATCTAGCTCAATGGGCAAAGTCTCTTGATGATTGCTGATTCTCTCTCAGATCCAGTAGCTCTTTATTGTTTGCTGACTTACTAAACTGAAACAAAAAACAAAACAAAACAAAACAAAACAAAAACAGCTTATCTTCTTGATACACACCCAAAAGAGAAGGAGCAGGGAGAATGGCATAAAATTTCCATTTAGAACAAATGTAGAGTAGAAAACACTGATATCATTAGCTCATCAAAATGCTGGAATCCTCCTAGTTACAAATAGTGAAGTCCTTTAACCTGGTAATAGAATGGGTTCCTTGGTTGTATTACCTGTTTGTTCAACGTCTGTTTTCTGGAGAAACTCTCCTGCCATGTTGTTTCTGTTCCTTTGTTCCAGACCCTGGCTTCTGAAGGGGTTATTCCTTCCCCTTAACCATCAATGGCTCTTTCTAATCTGGGCAGAGGGTGTCTCTTCATAGAGCCTGTGAAGATTCTAAAGCCCATTTCCTTCCCATAGAGGTTCAGGTATTAAATTTTTTAAGTTATAGGCAGCTCTAGTCCAGGTTTATAGTTTCTTTTGGCTTCCAGATCTGGTAGTTTTTAAGCCTGATAATGCCTTGAGACCACTTAAAAGAATAGGCTTGGGTGGGAAGACAACATACTTAATCTGATCTTTGCTGCTAGCTGCCTCCCATTGTCTGACAGAGAACTATTAATGGAAGGCCTTTTTAAAAGCTTTGGGGCCCATAATTTATCTCCTGGCAATACTGCTTCTTCAGAATAGACTTAAAAGTGCTTCATTTTGGAGCATAGAGAAGTTATCTTCTTTTTTTCTCTCTTTTTTTTTCCTTTTTCTTTTTCTTTTCCTTTTCTTTTCCTTTCCTTTTATCTTCTTCTTCTTCTATTTTTTTTTTTAATCCTAAAAGGCTCCAAATTTAATGCATTTAGATTGTAGGCCGCAGAGAGAGAATACCTTAACATCTCTGCCTGCAGATAAGCTGGATCAAGTCTAAGTTCATCAATCCTGGAACTTTGTTGAAAACAGTAAAAAGCAGCCAGCACAGACAGCATTCTAATTTTCCCACACTTTCCCTTAAGGCCATTTAGTCTGCTTTCCATACAGCATTTTGTCTGCTTTCCAAAGAAAGGCAGGCAGCAGTTTGACCAAATGTTTTAGCATTGAATTGTAAGTTTTGCCAGGTTCCCAGCCTATAATATCAATGGTGTTAGAGTAACCAGATTACACCCTAAATGGAGATACTCATGCTAAGCCCCATGTCACTGAACCAAACTTAATGAAGGTTCTATGCTTGATTCTTCCAAATAAGGAAGCCATAGATCAACAAATCAGTGCTTGTCTGTTCACCCCAAGTTACCTGACCCAGCTTTAGGACTTCCCATTCAAAAAAGGAAAGTAAATAATGCTGTTTTAACCAATCAGCAAATGCCCAGTAGACCTTTCTTTTTCCTGTTTTTCTTTTGCCTCTAAAGTCCCTTGCCACATACAGTTCTTCAGAGGTATTTTTTACTGCTAGATTGGATGCTGCTCAATTCATGAACTGATACATGAAGCCAATAAGATTTTTTAAATTTACTCAGTTGAATTTTATTCTTTAATAGAGAAACATTTCAATTCCAATATTTTAATTTTCATGCCCATGTAGCAAATTCTATATAAATTAGGATTGTGATAGTCTGACAGTAAGAGACCCAGAAAGTAGTTACTTAAGCATCACATGAATTATTTCTCTCTTTGATATTCTAAGTAGTCCAGGGCTGGTGGGTAAGAACCCATTGCCATCAGGAAGCCTGGTCTCTTTCTCTATTGTGCATCATTTCAGTGAATGATACATATCCTTAAGTTCACTTGAGGGCTCAAAGAGTCTGCTGTAGTTCTGATTTTCATGTCTATATGATAAACCACAAGAGGGAAACTATTGAATGGAGCAGAGAAACTGGGAAGCACCCCCCCCATACACATCTTTTTTGTTGTTGTTCCTCTGATTTGAATCATCTTGTTTAATAACTTTACTAATTATTCCATCCAATACTTTTTACCGTTATTCAGAACATAGTCTTCTGGTTGGCTAAGCTCTAAGAGATTTAGGAATTTTGTCTTTTATTCTTGGTAGCAATCTTCCCATTTGAAAATTGATTTTTTCCTACTAGGGAAGAAGAAAAGAATGGTGGTTGTGGTAGGCAACTCATAGAGAAAAATGAGAGATACATTTATTATGAATTCTCTAGTACAAAGATACTGCTCTTTTCTTCTCTGACAAACCACTAGGAAATTATTGTTGATACTCTTTCTAGGAGATCAATGTACTAATGTGTGACTTATCCAAATCAGGATACTTTAACATTGAAAGAGGACAGTATTTATATGCTGGAATAATGGATATAAACTGGGATCCTTTGGGATAAAAATACATGAGCACTGATATGCTAGTTATGAGCAACCTCAGGACCTCCTGTTACTTACCTTCTCAGTAGCCTATGACTGGGGCTAGAGTTACTCTAGCAGTCATAATAACCATCATCAATGTTAGTAGATCAAAGCATGTTCACAGATATCTTGCTTCCTGTTTTCAACAAACTGTTGAAGAAATTAAAAACAAATCCAATAAACAATTTTAGAAATAAGCTTACTTAATCCAAGAGTTGAACCAATTGCTTAAATACACACTAGTAAAGGGTAAAGCTATCATTTGAATCTAGGTATATCTGATGACAAGTTTTCCTCTTGATTCACCACATCACATTGTTAAGAACATTTCCTCCTTGGAGAAAGAGGTATCTTTGTGAGTTAGTACCATACACCCTCATGAGAATGTATATGTGCAAGTATAGTTTGAAATACCTTCAGTCAGTACTAGAGTGGTAATTCAGTAACCATGGTGTTCTTCTTCTGGATTATAGTTGACCAAGTGATGTAGTATTTATTTGGGTTTGTCCAGAGTTGGTAAGTTTGTGGACTATTTGCTGTAACACTTTTTTTTCTCTGTTATAACAGACATAGCTACTCAATCTTGACATTTTCTTCCATTTGCCTTAGCCTCATAATCCTTCTCAACACAACATTTCAAATGGTCACTTCAAGAATGGACATAAAGGAAGTGACAGTAAAATTGTGGAAGACAGCACTAGTTTTCCTCCTCCTACGGAAACATTGAAAAAAACAAACAGAAACTGTCAGAGGCAAATTTGTCAGAATTCTGGAAAATAGTCAAAACATTTATAGTAGCTAAGTAAATGCTGAGTCAAGAAAAAGGTAAATTAAAGAGTTAGGAACGGTTTTTGGTGTTTTTACTTGCCTTTGTCCCACCCTTCACCACAGCTGTGGAGATCTTTGCATTTCTGGAGAGAACCCACTAATTTCAGAGAGAACAAAGCAGAACTATTTGCAAATTATTCTGTACATCTTTTCTAACCTAAGAGGTCTGCCCGATGGACAGTGGAAAGTACTTATCTTGTCTCTCTGTCACCATGCTGGGAACTCTAGTGGTGGGCATTGCTCAAAATTAACAATGTTCATATGCATGAGGAAAAGGATTTCAGTAAAAACAGAGCACCTGAGGCTCTGGAGCATAAACTGAGCAATTTCTTTAGGAAATGAGAATACTCAGAAGCAGCATCTACATTGGGGAATTTAGAAAGCCATGCACATGCCTTGGCCAAAACACATGCTCAGAGAATACTGGAGAATACTCCAAGTTTTCACTTTGGGCTGATCTATAGGTTCTGTGCAAGCCACTAAGTCTGGAATGAATGACCCAGACCAGAGCCAACATGAGAGGACTGGCTCCTTTTAAATTGCTAGCTCCTAATATTCAAGGATATCTGTGTCAAAACACTAGCTGAATACAAGCTGGGAAGCAGAGACTTTGCTGGCTATTCATGGCAAGGAATGTAGTCTTTATGGGAATAATTTGATGTCACTGGACAGGGAGACTACTATTGTCCTCAACACCTGAAAAGTTAGCTGGACCTGGGGAAGGCAGAAAATCTGATTTCCAGAGTTATCATATTCTAAGTTAAATGCCCAATTTTCAATCGACATAAATCAAGGCATAGAAAGAAACAGGAAATGTGTAAAGGACAAAGTAAATTGATAGAAAATAAAGAAGGTCAGACTTACTAAATGAAAACAACTCAATTAGCTAAATATCTCAAGGAATAGCCCAAATAACTAAAGGAATTCATGGATAAAGAACTACAAGAAATCAGGGAAATGATGTGTGAATAAAATTAGAGTATCAATTAAGAGATTGAAATTTTAAACATGAAACAAACAAATTCTGGGGCTAAAACATACAGTAACTGAAATGAAGACTTCACTAGAAGCATTTGATAACAAATTTGAGCAGGTAGAAGAGTTAACAAATTTATAGATAGAACAGTTGAAATTATTGAGTCAGACACAGAAAGAAAGAGTGATGAACAAAAGTGAATAGAACCTGAGAGACATGTGGGATACCATCAAATGAATCAACGTATACATTGCAGGAGTACCAAAAGGAAATAAAGCAAAAAAGAATATTTGAAGAAATAATGGTCAAACAGTACTCCCCTAAATTGATGAAAGACATGAATCTACACACCCATTCAATAAACTATAAGCAGAATAAACTTAGGCAGTCCTCAGGAAAAAAAAACTAAAACTGTGTATGCCTACACTTAAAGAAATTAAATCAATAAACTAATTTTGTACTTTAGGAAAGGAGAAAAAAAGAGTGAACTAAATTTAAAGCTAGCAGAAGAAAGAAATTTTTAAAAAAATGTTAGAAGGGAGATAGCTCAAACAGAAACCAGAAAAAAAAAATAGAATCAATGAAACCAAAAGTACAAAGATTGTAAGAGAGCACAGTGAACCAATAAATTGGATAAGTAGATAAAATGTACAAATTCCTAAAAATACAAAACTTACCTAAACTGAATGAAGATGAAAGGAAAATACTAAACTGTCAGAAATAGACCCACATGGATATGTTTATAGATTTTTTTTTTTAGGTAGACTCCGCACCCAACTTGGGGCTTGAACTCCCAACCTGAGATTAAGTGTCACATACTTTATAACTGAGCCACTCAGGTGCCCCTGTTTGACTGATGTTTAACTAAAGTGTCAAGTTAATTCAAAGGGGAAAGTATAACACTTTAATCCTGTGGTGCTGGAAAAACTGAATATTAACTTGAAAATTCAGCTCTTAATTCACAGCACCCACAAAAAATTAATTAAGAATTGATTATAGAACTAAATATGAGTTAAAACTAAAACAAACAAAGGAATAAAAAGAACAACAAAAAACCTTTAGAAGAAAATACAGGAGAAAATCTACAGAGTCTTAGAATTTATAAGAATTTGATCTTTAGAAATTTTAAGAATTAAAATCATTTTTAATAAAATTCTTTTAAAAGTATTAGTTAATTTATGCAGGTACATGATTGTGTGCATACACTGTTGTTGATTGATGTCAAGAAAAATCTATCTAAATAAGTCGGTGTTTCAGACTCATTTTACATTTTAATAAGGAGTTAGTCCATATTTGCAAGTCCATGAAATGAGAAAGGAGAAAGGGAAAAGAAAGTAAAAGTGGCAGTCATTATAATAGTTAGTACAATATATTTTTAAAATAATGAATAACTTTGTGTACATGTGGCTGCAAAGATTATTTTTGAAACATAACATTTATTATCTATGAAGTTAAAGAATCAACTTCTCAATACAGATCAGAAAATTATAATTTTAAAAATAGAGATAATGGAAGTTAGAATAATATGTATATAATATGATGCTTCAAAATTAGAAGAAAATAGAGGGTGGGAGCTGGAGAAAAAGGGAAATCTGGAATAAAAACGCTTGAGTACATCATTTGAATAACAATATAATAAAGTTATATCTAGAGTGAATATAATAAGAGATTTGTGCAGGTTTAATATTGCCCCAAATAGAAGAATTTGGAAGTGACAACATCAAATATTTATTACAAATGTCAGAAAACTGAAAATAGAAATGTGTGCTTGCCTCAAACTTGACACTTAACATTTTGCAGACTTCCAGATAGGAGAATTCTTGGTCAATGAAACGCACCTTTTTAAGAATAGAAAGGCAAATTTGGTATGAAATTAGTAAGATGAAGCTTCTGGGTCTCTCACTGACAAAGATGCTTAGCAAGGCTTGGAAATTGTCCTAGCAATGTTTTCATGTGGCCGTGCATTTAAAGTGGAACCCCAATTTTATTTAAGACTTAGGTTAACAATTTGTTAGAAATAGGTATGGGAAGGCTTAGAAAACATGGGCACTGTGAAGGATTTGCAAATGCTTTAGGTTTGTTTTACTCTTTGAAAACACAGTGTCCCTCCTCTGTAATCTCAAAGAAATGTTCGTAAATTGGTTTTGCTTTGTTGCAGAGAGTGCACATTTTAAAGGCATTCTTTTCATTTTCCCTGTGTCTAGTCCTGAATCCAAACATTCAATGCCTTCCTGATTTTATGGCCTGGTTTTGTCGACTCTTGTCTCTGGGGTCTCACTGTGATTCTGAAAATGCCGAGTAACTTGGATGCTTGAGATGGAAAAAGCTTTTTTTAAGCTTTATTTAACCTACTCAGCTCACCAGAGTTGGATAGACATTTCTCAAACACTCTTTTCAATAAACTCAATAAAAAAGGGTTATATAGCCCTCAAGCAATTAATGGTAGCTTATGCCAGCCTGCATAAGAATCAGAGAGAGAACTCTAATATGGCTCTGTCAGGATTTTTTATACACGCCCCCGCCCACTGCTCTAACAAATAGTTGGAAGGCTTGGGTTTATTTCAGTTTAGCTTTCTTTTTGGTTTTAAGCTTTGCCTGCAAAAATCACTATTCTGCCAATTTCATTCTATTGTCTATTGCCTCTTCTCTAATATTTTTTTCTTGCTATTTCTAATAGCTAGAACTCATAATTTTTGTGTAATGCAGAAGAAATCTGAGATGTTTCCTACTGTTGCTCAAAACACACTTTCCATGTTTCATTTTTAGTCCTCCAGGGATCTGAATTCGGCCACGACATAAGAAATCCAATGGCATGGTTTAATATTAATAAGCTTGGTTTTAAAAATTAGCTGGTATTATGGGGTGCCTGGGTCGTGGTCTCAGGGTCCTGGGATGGAGCCCCGCATAGGGCTCTCTGCTCAGCGGGGAGCCTGCTTCCCTTCCCCACCCCCCCCCGCCTGCCTCTCTGCCTACTTGTGATCTCTCTCTGTCAAATAAATAAATAAATAAAATTAGCTGGTATTAAACTTCATGAAGAATTTAAGAGACGTGCTGGGAAGAACAGCAGCATTCCTTGTATGACTGCTTCAGTGAAGTATCACTGAAGAACCAGAGATTCAGAGGCCTGGATCCTTCCCATGTATAAACCTCTCATATTTTCCTAACCGCAGGTTTCTGGCCTCTGCACTTAAACATGTTCTTCAAAAAATCTAGATCAGTCAAGCTCTATTACAAAGCTGTCTTCATCAAGACAGTATGGTACTGGCACAAAAACAGACACATAGATCAATTGAACAGAATAGAGAGCCCAGAAATAGACCCTCAACTCTATGGTCAACTAATCTTCGATAAAGCAGGAAAGAATGTCCAATGGAAAAAAGACAGCTTCTTCAATAAATGGTGTTGGGAAAATTGGGCAGCCACTTGCAGAAAAATGAAACCGGACCATTTCCTTACACCACACACGAAAATAGATTCAAAATGGATGAAGGACCTCAATGTGAGAAAGGAATCCATCAAAATCCTTGAGGAGAACGCAGGCAGCAACCTCTTCGACCTCAGCCGCAGCAACATCTTCCTAGGAACATCGCCAAAGGCAATGGAAGCAAGGGCAAAAATGAACTACTGGGATTTCATCAAG